>MCJB01025546.1:73070-83385 GCA_002018475.1 Nicotiana obtusifolia | reverse complement strand
AAAAAAAAAAAAAAAAAAAAAAAAAAAAAAAAGAAACTAGGGCAGAAGTTTGTTTTATTTTTATGGTAATTCTATAAAAAGGTTCCAAAAATTATAATTTAGTTCAAGGTTCTTTTCACCTTTTCCCGTTAAGACCTTCTGATTGATCTTTAAGAATGTTGAAGTCACCATGCCAAGGGTGTTGGACAACCTGCCGCATGCCATATCTTAGTCAAGGGCGGCAAAAAATAAAGGAAAAAAGAAAAAAAAATGAGAGAGTCTTATTAGTAAAAACTCATATGGGCACCGTAAGGCGAGAGTGAGCAGAGAAATGGGAGTCTTATTGGTGAAACCCCATATGGCACCATAAGGCGGCGGTGAGTAGAGAAATGAAAGAGGTTAGTTAGCAAAAACCAACAAAGGGCGCTACAAGCCAAATAAAGGTCTTCGATACTTCGGCATGAGCACAACCAAGACAGTTTCAAGATGAACATTTGCGATGGATTTAGAGAAGTAGATAGCTTAGACAGATCAGGCGTCCAGTCCAAAATGTATGGCATGATTCATTGAAGTCGGCACATACCTCCAGATAAGTCTCCTTATTCCTTTCCCCGAAAGGGACACCTTTTGTTTAAACACAATTCTTTTTCACTTTCAATTGCTCTTCTGTCTTTTTACATCATAATTTTCTTTGAGTCAATTTCGGTCTAATCTAGCATAAAAAACGAAGCAAAGAAATGGCTGTGAAACTCACTATAGTTCCCTCGTAATACCGAGCACAATTTGGGGCATATACGACACTGACAAAGGCATGAATCCATCTGTGATCTTATTTGATAAGCTGAACAAAGTGTTTCAAAGAAACTGAAAAGGTCGCCTAAGAAAGACTTGCTTCATGAAGATCATAGATAGATTTGTGTCTTCGTCCCTACTGTGTATGCCCCACATCCTTTGTTTTGCACTTCTAGGAAATGGTGACCAATTTTGTGGCCTTTTCTTTGTTGGATTATAAACAAATAGACCAGCAAACTTCTATTTGAAACTTCTGTCTGCATGAACCCTTAGATCTTGTTTAAATTCAATAACTTATTGTGCACGTTGCTTCCTCGATTATGTCCTCTTTGATGTGCTAGGATAGAACTCGCTTTGTAAAATTAGAAAGCTGGTAACAGATTTTGAAATAATTTATTGGTTGTCTTAACAAAGACTGACTCAAAATAAAAATGCCAATGGACAAACTAACATGATATAAAAGTGAGAAGGAAGAGTATTTAACTGAAAATGTCACATTAGGGGGAAATAAAGAAAAAATGGGTTCCTTGAATATGGTAGGCAACTTTAATGATAATGACATACATTTTGGACTGAGCGGTCGGATCTATCCAACCAACCTACCTTTTCTTCTTGTTGTTTCCTTTTCGTCTTTGAAGATGGCCCCTTTGTGCCAATTATTTGTATCAAATCAGAGCTCACCTTCGACCAGCAGTGCGCCGAAAGGTTTTCACCAACCAGTCTCTCTCATTTATTTATCTCTACTTACCATCACCTTACAATGCCCATGAGGGTTTTCACCAATAAGACTCTCATTTTCATTCATTATCTTTTTTTTTCCGCCTTTTTGTGCGAGCAACTTGACATTGTTCTATGTTGTGTGACAATTGTTATTTATTGCGTGCTTCTCTTGGCATTCTTAAAGACTAATTGGAAGGTCTTTATTTGGAAGGATTTTGGATAGGGTTAGAAAGAAAGGGTTGCATGAAGGCTCAAAATAGATTCAAGATGATGTGGTTGTAACTTACAACTCTTGGAATCGACTCTTCATAAAAACATAAAAAACATCTGCCCAAGTTTCAGATACTGGGAAATTTTTATCTTTTCTTTGGTTGGACTGAATCCTAGTGTAGAGCTGCCTACGTATCCTTTAAAGCAATCAAGCCAAACGTAGTTCAAACTAACACAAAAGATTTCTTTGTTGTTTTTATTTTTATTTTCCTTTCTTTCTTTTCTCTTTTCTTTTTCTTCTCTTTCCTTTGCTTTTTTAATCAAATAGTCCTAACTCCTATTTTCTGGTGGCATGGATTTTCGAGTCTCTTTTTTTTTTTGGACTCTATACTTGATTCCAAAAGGGGGGGGGTCAAAGAAAAGTAAAACAGGCTCAAAAGGGATGACGAAGGGCATAAAGTATTTGGGTAGCAGAAAAAGAGCCTCCCAGCCTCAAGAATGCCAACTATTCTATCTCTTCTCAAGTTCGGCATTGATGTACATGATTGTCTTCTTGGTTTTGTCTGTTGTGTAGATCCGTAGTAAAATGTTATTCGTAACAAATGACCTTTGATAATTTGGAGCCACCTTTTCTTAGTCTCTGTCTTGATGTGGAAGGGTGAACTTCAATACCAGCTAATCCCTTTTTAATTCTTTGGAATGTACCTTTTTTTGGAGATTGGGTTCATCTTCTTTAATATGATTAGATTATGGATGGCCGTGGCAAAAAGCCTTTCATCGATTAATCCAACCAGACTTCAGAACAATAAAAAAACCTTAAGTTGGTATTCATGATAAGTTTGAGATAAACATCTTTAACCACGTGACACAGGCTTATCATCAAAACATTTCAACCTCTTATTTATCCTCCAAGTGTTTTTCCTCAATTAGATTCAAGATTGGACATGCTTTCTAAAATTTAGCTGAAAACTTAGCATGCATGTCATGTCACTAAAATTGGCGTAAAAAGAACTATATATGCAAAAAGAACTAAACACAAAGGACTAAAATGACACAAAGCGAAAAGTTGCATTTCATTGATAAAAGGATAGAGAGATTTGATGACAGGACAAACAAACAACATCTGGATTACAACCTCGAAATAATCTGGATGACAGAAATTATGGCAAAATAAGTTACCAAGACTCCTTCCCGGAAAATAGGGGACTGGCTTTCCAATTATCAAACTCGACATTTTAGCTACGAATTTGCACATCAATATCCAACAGGACTTTCAACAATTTTGATTGCCTTGCATTAAGTGGACAGGTTCTTGACTGTTTCACCAAACCATCTCCATATTGTAAATCATCCGAACAATGTGTGCTTTGTCATGACGTTTAAGGTGCCATTATCTTGGACCAGAATCATCCCTTCTTGAATCATCATTTCTATTTCATTTTTCAAAGCCCGACAATCTCAGTGCTTTTCCCCGGGACATTAGAATAATACACGCACCATACAGCAGGGTTAATTGCATATGGATCAGAAACATACCCTTGAAGTGGCTCTATCATGCCATAACGTTTCAACTTTTCAAATAAACTTGTGTAGGATTCTATGCCCTTTCATACCCCTATTCTGGATGAGGGTTGTAGATTGATTGAAAGTTCTGCTGTCGCGCACGAAGGTCTGTTGAAGCTATGACCTGCATCTGCTGGCGATTGGATGGTTTGGCATAAGGCCGAGCATTGAATGTTGCATACTGTGGAGCAACTGAGTATCGAGGATCCGAGGATGGATAGTAGTGTTGTGGGGAATCATAGGAAACCTTATGAGACTGCCCATATTGTTGAGATGCTCCCCTTTGGCCTCTTTTCGACCCTGATGCCATCATGGCCTCCTTATCTTTATTTTTTCGATTTACAAGGCATGTTGACCCATTCTAGATTGCTTGGGGGTGGCTTTGATAGTTGCTTGACTCATAATTCGGCTAGTCGTGAGGCCATTTTCGACCATTTTCATATCTTGATTGCTTCTGCAAAAGGTCTACTCATTGCGGACATCATGTTTTGAAAGTAATTAAGCTCTTGAGCCTCCGGAAAAATACTGGTTCAGCTTGTGGTTATCCATGGGTGGCTTAACTCTAGCCACTTGCTCTCTCCATTTAATGGCATACTCCCTAAAGCTTTCAATTGGCTTTTTCTTCATATTGGACAGGGAATTGCGATCTGGCGCAATATCAATGTTGTACTGAAATTGTTTGGCGAAGGCTTGGGCCATGTCGTCCCAAACATGCAAGTGAGAGATATCGTCCCCTCAGCTAGTTGTAGTACCTTTTCAAGTGGGCAATAGCGTCGCCGTGTCCATCATATTTCTCAAAATTTGGTGTCTTGAACCCTGGGGAAAATGGATGTGAGGAAACATGCATAGATCACTGAATGAGACACTTTTGTGCCACCTAGTCCTTGTATGTTTTTTATGTTCTACTCAAGACTTTTCATTTTATTGGCCATCTTAGGCTCTCCCATCTTGACAGCCTTTTCATTTTCTACAGGTGAGTCGTAGTGTGGAGTCTGATTGTGTGTAGCCGAGACCTTGAAATTCATATCTGGGGAGTAGTATTAGCCATCATAAGCATGAGATGGTGGCTCGATGTTTGGCCTCATCACAGGATTTGGTGGCGGGATTTTATACACTGGCGCGCCAGACACGACGAGAGGGGTATTCCTAACCGGTGCGGCTAGAGGTCGCATAAAAGGTACCAGGGGCGGAAGGGAAGCTGTAGTCTGGCACATACCCAGGTGGTAGAATGTGATCACTCATTATGGGGAGCAGTGGTTGAGTAGCTAGGGTTACGGTGGAAGTTTCCTCTGTGGGACCCTGAGGTGGAGGCTGACCAGAGACCCAAGCCTGATACACATGAGACAGTTGCTTTAATCTTCTTACTTCCTCCAACTCTTGCTCAACTGACCGACCTTGGGTCGTCATTGACCAACTCGATTTCATCATTGTTAGCCATCGGTACCTTTCCTTTAGATCTGGTGAAGTAATGATGTGTTGCCAGTTTTACCACAAAGAAACCACCTTAAGCTTATTATATAAGAGACAACAAACGTGTTAGGATTAAGCATTTTAAAGATATGAATCACACGTAATATGCATGATCCTAACATTGTTACCGCCTCTAACATGTTTTTGGAAGGCTTCAGGTTTCATTCCGGCTTATAAGGTTGCTGCTTATTGACGCTTTTATTTTCTTCTCTCTCAGTTTTTTAACTTTTCTTTTCACTCACCTCATTTTGATCTCTTATTTAGAGTCGTCGAAAAATATATTGATCGAACCTTTTGGAGGTTGCCTACATATCATGTCGCCGCATGAATCAGATCATTACGTAGTTCAAGGAGATCAAGAACAAAGTAAATAAACTAACTCTTTTTTTTCTTCTTTTTTTTTTTACTCATATACAAATCAGACCAGAAAGCTCCTAACAAGGAAAATAGTTTTGGATTTTTTTATGGGAATTGTTGAAAGAAAGGTTTCGATCTTTTTTGGTTTTTTTTTTTTTTTGATTTTTCGAAAGAAAGACTTCTAAAGAAGAAAGAAAATATTTTTGGTATTTTTAATTTTTGCCGTTGAATTTTGAAAAATCAACAAAAATAATTTTGGATTCTGAGTTTTTTTTTTAATTTTCGAAAGAAAAACTTTTGAAGTAGAACGAAAATATTTTGCAATTCAAATTTTCGTTTTAAATTTCTCGATTTGACATCTCAAAGATAGATTTAAAGGAAAATATTTTTGGATTTTTGAAAATTGCGAGCTGGACCCGATAAAGGTTGTCTACGTATCTCACATCTGTTGAGAATCAAACTCGCTTAGTTCGATGCAACCTTTTATGTTTTCTCTTTTTAATTTTTGTGATAATTAATCTTTAACACCATACTCACTAGACCACATCGCTTTTTTTTTTTTTAAGAATAACAGACATGTGTATAGAAATTGGGAGAAAGCTCTTTATCTCTCTTTGTTCATTCAACTGATCTACCCTAAAGTCGGTCACTATTCAAGCCTCCCAAATAATATAACAGGTAGCAAATAATATGAACATAATAGTCTCAACAAGGTACCAGTCCTAGAATAGAACCCGGCCCCTGTGCCAAGCCCTGCTAAGTCAAATGCACGTGGTTCAAATAAAGTGAACCTACAAGGGATATCCGACATGAGGCTTATTCTTTTAGGTTTAAATCTTGATGGAGAGGGTATCTAGACTGGCTTACTCGAGCGGACACCTCGAGTCGAGGAGGGTCAGCGTATCGGTCGCATTGTTTTCCGGCTTAGCTGGGGTTGCTCCCCGCATAAAATATGTGTGACTAAAATCCTTCACCAGGTAGCAAGCACCTCGGCTATCTCAAAGAAGGTGGGCAATGTCAATTAAATGCCCAATTTTAATTTCAGGAAGACTCAGAGGGGGTTCGTGAGAAGATAGTTTATAATGTATAGTTCAACAATGTCAAACCGGTAAAAAACAAACAAGTAGCATATTAGGCCCAAATAAATCACAATATATACAATATTAATAAATCCAAATAAAAGTCAACATGCACAACCTTGAATTCTGGTTAGTCCCTATCGGAGTCGTCACAACTGTCTCACCCATTCTACCCCAAAGATATATGTTTTTTTTTTGGCAAATTATAAGTTTTTATTCGAATAAGGATAAAAGCTCGATTTGTGTCGCCTATATACCTTGGCTATATGTATCCAAAGGCATAGGACCTAAGCAAACACATACCGAGCTAAACCTTACCTTACCGATCCTATTGAGGCAAATAAAAAGGTCTCGCTGTTAGCAAGCATGTAGAAAGAAAGAACTTGCAAGAACCAAATATTCTGTGATCATCATAGAGTTTATAATACACTCTATGATGATATTACAAATGATAATGCTGATAAAATGACATATTAAAAAGATGTAATAATAATAAAAATGTCCCTCCTTGTCGAATGTTGTGATTTCTTCAATTTGAAACACTTTATCTTCTTCCTCCCACCTTTTCAAAAAATATTCAAAGTTCATGACTTATATTTTGATCGTTGGGACTTTGTTGACGTGGTTGCAACATCACGTTTTTTGCTTCGCAGATCTCATTGGAAGCCGCCTAACATTTACTTCTTCACTGTTCATGTCCATATCAGTAAGAGCTTGTGAAGTAGGATTAGAGGTTAACTATGCATCTAAGAGCATTTTGTCTTCTGGAGATATCACTGGGCTGCCCCTATGTAGCTGTTGTTGACGGTGCTGCTCTCCAGCTGTTGAAGTCACTGGACTCGTGATAACTGTCTTGTCCTTGGGAAGCTGCTGCCCAATTATTTTATTTGTCACTGCCTCTGAGATCACTAGACAGCTTATGCACGGTTGTTGCTGTTGGCCTGGATGCTGCCCTCTGGTTGTCACTGACTTCGAGAGCACTGGGCTGCTTATGTTATGTTGCTGCTGTTGTTGTCCATCCAGTAGACTGCTTGTTCGAGTCTCCTATTGCTGCAATGCGTCTAATAGCATTCTGTCTTCTGATGATATCATTGTGCTGCTTATACTAGATTGTTGCTGAAGCTGCTACTGTCCAACTGCCTTAGTCACTGGATTAAGCTTGCTATTTGGCAAAGTTGGCGAAGCTACTGATGGCAGGTCATCGCCACTGCTCTCAAAGACAACATAGTCAGTCGAATCCCCATCGTCTTCATCCCCCCAGTCCTCTTCTTTGTTGTCAACTTGATCACACAAATCAAGCTGCGCAGACTCTACATGTTCACCAAAAGAATGCTCCAACTGTGAAGGTAATTCAAAGATGGTGGTATTCAACGTGACTAATGGTTGTCCCACCATATTGGTATGCACCATCACTGCATTTTGGGCATCCATTAAGATCTTTTCAACCTGAGGACTCAAAAAATGTAGCATTGGGGTATTGGAACTGAGATCGCCCGACAACTCATTCACCAAAGTGTTCTCTGAGGCAATCTGTCGATCACCCAACGGTGTAGGCAAAATATCAATGGCCAGAACTTCCTTGTCGACGTGGAAACTGGAAATTTGTTGCGCTGGATGATTGCCCTGCAACATCCCATTGTCACTTAATTCAGCTAATTCCAGTACTCCAATAGTGTAGATTTCAGGAGATTCAAACATGTTTGTGTTGGCCACATAACTGGATACAATTCTTCGAGCATCTGGCCTCTTCTATTTTAGCGATGCTTTTCTCTTGGTACGTGATTTTCTGCGTGATACCATAGTCCAAATCTTACCCTTTTTTGATGCATCTTCTCCATTATCAGCTGTAATTTGATCACCTACATCCCTCTTTTTCTCAAAAACCTTCCTTTCTGGAGCAGCACAAACTCCAGCAGTAGCTACACTATCGACTTGCAAAGCTCCATGTTGTCCAGGATTCTCCTTCATCAGCTGATCATCAACTCTTGGATTCTTTGTACTTGTTTCCCCCAACAGTAGCAACTTGTTATCCCCTGGAGTGTTTGACAAATTTGTACTTGGTTGCATCTGTAGTACATCAGTAACTGGTACATCTTCATTGCTTCCTCCCTCAGGTTCCGCTACATTATTCATTTTGTCTGGGACATTTGTATCAAGAGATTGTGAGGGAACCTCCTGACACGATTGGTTAGTGGCAATATTACCAACAAAGGTTCTGCTAACCCAAACACCTGTTGATTCATTAGTTTCACCAACTAATGCATTTTTTCCACATTCATTCCCCACAGCCTGCATCTTCTCTTGTTATGTTGTATTTTTAGTGTTGATTTTTGTATCACCTGGTGATTTCGCATTGTGAGCAGCTACTGCAGAACAAGTTGGATCCTCTGCCAAAAGCAGAGGTGCTACAGAACATGTAAGGGCAGGGGTGATCTTTTGAGCTGTTTCTTCTTCAATCATCTCCAAATGGTTATCCTCATCATCACTACTTTTGTCAGTATCCAGTATGACAAATTTGTTGGCTGTTCTAAGTTGTTGTGTAGCATTACTAGCTGGTATCATTTCCAAACCAGGTTTGGCCTGATTAGATGACATCTTAACTTTGTTCTGTACTCGATTGTCTTTAGCTTCCTTCCATTGAGAGCCTGCATTTCCAACAACTTTACCACTTGAAAGGATCATCAGAGGTAATGTTTCTTTCCCCTGCTCCTTCTTTCTTTCTACTTCACTGTTCTTTGCCTTGTATTTCTCTGCAGGTTTTGTGTTCTGAAGTTCTGGATGGATCCTCCAGCATTCAATCTTGTCGTGTCCTTGTAGTTTACATTGTTTGCAATATTTTGGGATAAAATCATACTGGATTTTAACCCATTCAGTTCTGACTTCACCAGTGGACTCATTTTCAATGTCCATTCTAACTTTCTTCGGCAAATCTGCTAGGAGATCAACCAACACTTTGACGCGAGCACAGCTAGGCCTTGTCTTGTTTATGGTAGCCATATCAAGGTGCAATGGCTTTCCAACAACTGACACAAGTGAGAACAAACACTCCTTGACAAAGAAAGTAGGCAGAAGGTGCGGGAATGATATCCAAGCCATGGCCATTGGCGTTTCCTCTCCGGGATTGAATTTAGCATCATAAATCAGCTGACGCATTTGATAATCATATCCATCCTTAGCTTTCAGATAGTACGTTCTTTTCGATGTAATCTTAATAAAATCCTCCCACAATGTTAATCTAATCAGCACATGTTTGTCTCTCAAAAAACGCATGTTACATTCACCTTTTATGCCACACTGTAATGGAATGATTCGTCGCAATTCTTGAATGTCAGGCCATCCATATGAGAACTTGCGAATTACTTCTACTTCTGTAAACTTGACGAAGGGCTCTCTGTGAAGGAAGGCATCTCGTTTGAATGGAATTGGTGCCACTGGAGCTTGGGATTTAGGGTTCGCAGTCGTCGCAGTATTTATAGTCACTGGTTTGAAAATGTTGATGTAATCTAGCGGTTGAGAATTGGTCGAGGTTGAAGCTGGAGTTGGGTCGGGGGTCGGAGGAGGCGCGCCAACCGGCGTTGTACCGATCGGTGTCGCCATGGTTGCTCAGACGAGATTTGCGATTGAAATCGCTCAAGATATATGTTTTGGATTGTGGGTTTAAGAGTTTTACCAATTAAAGTGACAAATTTGAGTAGTGATTATTTTATATACAGAGTCGCCACTTGAAATTGATTTTTGGTGTTCCAAGTCTTCTTTTATTTGAATCCCTAGTCAAAGGAAAGTTTGACTCTATTTTTATTTGTATGCAAAAATAAGAGACTGGGTAAATAATTCTGTTAACCAGGGAGGGGGTATAGGGCACTCCCCGAATCCCGTAGTTCTAGCACGGTCTCTTTATTGACTAAAATTTGGCTATAATTAGGATAAATTGTGCTTTATTTGGTTACCATGTTTTGCCTATGTCTGCTTTTATTGTTGATGACTTTATTAATCTCAAACTAGGACGAATATCCCCGACCCTAACTTACACTAACCAAGACGAGTATCCCCGACCTTAATTCGTGTGTCGCACCTAAAATTGGAGCCTAATCGAAGTTAATTAAATAATAAACTTTTAATTATTTGAAAGAATTGGGGCGCGGGGG
>MCJB01025546.1:52704-73015 GCA_002018475.1 Nicotiana obtusifolia | reverse complement strand
GGACAAGATGTGTCCTCACAACCCTACCATTTTATTTATGTCTTTATTCCAAAGCGAGTCTTCCTGACATCGGTTAAGACGAAATTAAATATTTTTTTGTCAATTAAATTGCTTTGGAGGTTAGATTATAGAAAAGTAATTATTCATCTTTATTGTGAAAGAAAATGCCTCTTTATAACTTAATGGTGATAAGACAACATATAGATATCATTGATATTGGACCTTACTTGTAACTTTATTATTATTGTTGTTATTAACGTAACTAGTATAGGCCAAACATTATAAGACAGGAAACAAATAAAAATCATATACTAATATTCATGCCTAAACAAGCAAATTGCCTACAATTTCATGATTTAACTATAAGGCCATGTAAAGTAAATAAGAAATGGCAATTAAAAAACAGAACTTTAATTCTTAAAAAAGATATACTGCCAAGAGCCCTTTTAAATTTTAATACTTCATTTAATTCTTTCATTAAACTGTATTTTGAATTACTAAACCATGTAACATACCAACACCCCAAATAACAGATGTAATCACATGAAAACAAAATTTTTAAACAAAGAAAGTCAGTGATATGCCTAAAAAGAAAATATTTTTGCTCAAATACATGAGCATTGTTCCTCTCTTAAAGCACCATGATGGCTCACTTAGTTGATGCTTGCTAACTTTTGATACTTTTTTCCGCATATAAAACTACTCCAAGTTAACAACTTTACGTATATTTTATAATCAAAATCTAAATGCTAGTTTCCGGTACAGATATCATAAACACCTAACACAACTTATAGATCTAATAACTTGAGAAGGAGATAATGAAACTAGAACTATTACATCACATATATTCAATACATGTATGGAATAGTCAAAAGGAGCAAAACATATTCATGGCATGAAACAGATTATAGAAGCTAGAATCATCTCATTCTCATTCATTACTGGATCGAGAATTACAACATCAGTTGAGGGAGTTACTTGGATAACAGAAAGAAAATTTCAGGAGTGCAAAAATCAGGCTCCAACCACTACTAAGTTCAACATACAGCAGTCAACAAAATGCATCAGCTAAAACTTAGATATCCCCAGCAGAAAAACTAGAAACCAGCAAAGAAATCCCGAAAAAACAGAGAGTTAAACCAGAAATTTGAAAACTTCTAGAAGAACTGACTTCACACTTCTTGCGTTTTCTTTAAAAAAGATTTGTTATCAAAGATGACACTCAGAAAGCTCTTAGTTTCTCAGCCTATTAAGAGTGTTCAGCTGATCCTCTTTTCTCTCATTTTTTTTTTGTGTTCTTTTTTGAGTGAGTAAAGATGATATTTTAAGTGAGAAAAGATCTTTTCCTTTATAGGAAGGGAAAGTGATTGAATTATTTGATTGAATCTGTCCAAAGGACAGATTTTCCACCAAAACTCTGTCTCAACTATTCAAAGGACAGATTTTTGGGCAAAAATCTATCCAAAATACAATTTTTTTCACCAACTATGAACAGTGCTAGGAGCAGTGTACTCCAAACCACCTTTAAACAGTAAAAAGTAGCCAAACAAGTACCCTACACTCAAGTATTCAGCTTTTATCAACACATGACTGAAATTCGAGCTAAAACACTCATGCTCAAACAAACTATGAATAGGTAAAGCTAGAGCATGATTTCAATTGCAATTGAACTAAGTATTCAAATGAACTAACCTAAAACTAATCAATTAATGAGCACAAACAGTGGGCGATTGAAATCAGGAAACACTGCCGAAAACAAAACTTAAATGAACATTGGTAAACTATCGGACAACGATTAAAAGCAACTAAATAAAAGACTAAGTGAACGATTCAACTAATAGAAACAACTAAGATAAACAGAGATCACAAATCAATGATGTATTAATTTGAAATCTTAATTAACAGTAAGTTGACCAAAAGAGAGATCAAAAGCTATTGCTACTGAAGATCATAAATTAGTGAGGGAACAAAGGACTTGGATTGATACCTAACTCCGTGAACTCAAACCTGCTCCTCTTAAAACCACCGGACCGAATGAAATACGGCCACCAGACTCGAGGTTTATTGCCAACTCAGTCACCATATGCCGAAAGACGAGTCAGTGGCTTGAGAAAGCAAGAAATCTGGGGCATGGTGGCATATAGAAGTGGATAGAGGCGGTTTGGCAGCGGGTGGTGGCAGTAGTGGTCGCCAAAAATGTCATCGGACTCCGGTGGTCGGAATTTGGCTTTGAAATCAGTAGGAAAAAGGTAGTCCAAACAAGAACCTATCCGACTATGTATGTGTTGTGGGGTGGAGATGCCATGAACTCTACGAAGCGGGGTGGCAGCTAGGGTTCCTAAAACTAAAATTCATAGAGTTTGAGGGGTTTTTGGAGGTTTTGCTTTGGGTATTTGAAAAGAGGAGAGTAAGAGGATGAGATGGGGAAGGTTTGGGGTTGTTTGGACGCCGGTGGAAGGCGGCAGGCGGTGGTGATGCCATGGAGAGGGGCCGGGGCGGTAGAGGAGGAGTGGGAGAGACGAGAGGGGGCTCTAAGGTTTGGGAGAGTGAAATGAGGCAAAAAATCTGATTATAGGGCCTTTTATATGGAAAATAAAATTGATTCTGGGCCATTGGATCAAGAATAATAGAAGGTTGAAATTTGATCTATGTGACTTAACCAAAATGACGTAGTTTTGTCCTTAAACTACATTGTTTTGGCCCCTCCCCTGGCAGCCCTCTCAATTGGCCTTGATATTGCACTCTTAGCCACCTAACCATTTCAATTTTAGCCCATTTTCCCGTAATCCTACTTACTCAACTAAATTTACGTAAACGATCCGACCGGTCATTTTGAGCTTTAGCGTTCCATTCAGTGGTTTGAGACTTTGAGTAGCTTCATATTATGTATTATGACTTGTGTGTATTGTTGGTTTAGATTTTCGAGCGATTCGAGATTGATTTGGAAGAATGATTCTCGTTTTAGAAGCTTTAAGTTGGAAAAGTTGACCAAGATTTGATTTTTGGGTAAACGGACTCGGAATCGGGTTTTAATTGTTCCAATAAATTTTTATGATTATTTTCGAAATGTCCACAAAGTTTGGTTACGATGAGTTTTGGATAGGTTTGGGTTGCATGGTGATTGTTTTCGATTTCGACATCGATTTGAGCATAAAGGTTAGCATATTGAGCAAACGACTTTTGATTCGTGTTTCGACTAAAGCATTATATCCGTATCGTAATTTTGGAATCATAGCAACTGAAATCATCAAGTTTTGACATCGTATGAGGAATTTAAGATCATTTTACTAAGAACTGGATTGCTAGATTTTTCAGATTAATTATGAAATTGCCACTGAATTCCTATTAAAAAATTTGCACTATTTTCAAATATTGAAACCAACATATCTCCTTCATTATAAGGTCAAATGGAGTGATTCAAAAGTCTAACTTGACTAGAATTTCACGAGGAATCCATTGGAGGAATCAAAAGCGAGTTCCGGGGTCGTTTGGAATAAGAAACGCGGTAGAACAACTGGGCATTTTTGGCTATTAATGTTATTGGAGTTTTTCTCATCTTGAAAGTTTGGGATTAGGAGAATTCAAGGATGTTCTTCAAGTTTCTTCCATGGGGTAAGGTGTAAACCACAACCGAAGTATTTCCCTTTGATTCATTCCTTTGGTTTAAGCCATGATTTTAATTGAAAATCCATTTAATTCTTTAAATCAAGACCTAGGGTTATGTCCTAAATTTAAAAAATTAAAAATGACTTAGCGGCGTTTATTTCCCGATTCCTTTTGGGGTCTTGCTCTCCTAATATAGCAGACTAACATACTCGAATTTGCCGAGTTTTGGAAGAGTATTTCGGGAGATATTTGACCCAACTAACGTGGGTTGGACTCTTAGGTTATGAATTCCCAAGAGTGATGTTTTGCTGAATTGATTGAGCTAACGGACTCCGATTGAGTCGGTTTTTAGTTCGTTTGAGTTTGTATTAGTTTGGGCTTCGCTGGGGTAAGCTTGGATATGGAATCCAAGGCGGGCCCGGGCGTTGACTTTTTGGGAAAAATATAAAGATCATAGCTTTATTTATTGTAATTGATTTCTCTTGCATTTTTTGATGTTGTTAAGTCATTTTTTTGGTTATATTTGAGCCGTGTGGAAGCGAATTTTAGGGGAAAAGCTATTTCGTAGGGTTGAGTTGACCTAGTTGAGGTATTTATCTCGCCTAACTTTGTGTGGGGGAAACTACCCATTATGATTTGCGTTGATTCTACTATTTGTGTTATGTGAAAGCCGTGTACGCAAGGTGACGAGTGGGTACACGGGCTATATGTGGTATTTGACCGGTTTAGATTATCTAGACTCTTTCCATGCCTTTAATTAAATTGTCATAACATGTTCTATCTCTCATTGTTAATCTACTTTTATATCTTCAATTTGACGTTGTTAGCACTTGTTCTACCTCTTACTTGTTATTTTGCCCTTATATGCTTTTGTTAAAGTTATTGCCTTCCTTATTGTCTTGTTACATCTTAATTGTTGAATGACTTTTAATTGAAGTTGTTACTTCGTGGAATATCATCTTGTTGAGTTATTGGAATTGAAGTTATAATAGCCGTTATCACATTGAGGCAAAGCAGTTAATTGTTGAGAATTCCCATTCATTTTGTTATTGTTGAAATTCGTGTACACATTGTGGTTGAGCCATGGGCTATTTGTTGTGGAAATATTAATTTTGTTGACTTTTTGGCAAGTTGTGGTATATGGGCACTTGTGATGCGAGTTGTGATTGTGTTGTGATATTGATACGCATGCGTAGGTATAAGACTAGGGGTTAATATGCAAGCGGTGAGATAAGGTGGGCTTGATATACGTGTTTCTAGTATGGGAACTACTTGAAGCCACGCGGTGAGATAAGGTGGGCTAAAACGCGTGTAGTTATTTTGGAAAAAATAATTTTCAAAACTAAATGTAAGTCTTCCGCGATGATATAATGAAATATTGTGATTGAAATTGTGAAATGTGAATACGAGGCGGTACCTCGGTTGTGATTTTCATTGTACATTCCATGTAGGAACAACTTGTTGATTTGAACGGTCATTGTTCTTCCTTCAACCATTCATCTGTATTTTGATTGTGTTTGATTATTCATTGTTATCTTGGTGTTGGAACGATTGTTATTTATTATGTGAGTCATGCATTCAACGTGATTTGTTGTGTTGCTTTAATATGCCAATCTGTTCCTTCGTTATAACTTGGTGAATTGATTGTTAATGTGAATTTAATTATGTGAAGTCACTATATTGGCCCACATCAGAATCTTAGTAACCAAACCAAACCAATGATCAGCTCTCTGAAGGCCCGCATTAACTAGAAACCCGTTGGTTTCTCACAATCCGTGTGTACACCATCAAGAAGGAACATGAAAGGGTGACCCTAGGGGAATGGATCCATATTCACACGCTGCACGGACAACTCATGTGCTAATAATGAAAAACTCATGTGCTGCACGGATAACTCACGTGCCAATAATAGCAATATCTCGGATTTGCACGGTCAACTCACGTGCCAAAAAAGCAATATCTTGGATCCGCACGGACAACTCACGTGCCAAAAAAGAAATATCTCGGACAACTCATGTCTTGCACGGACAACTCACAGACAACTCACATGCTGCATGGATACCTCACGTGCAAATAATCACAATCCGTCCGGCTTGGTCACATGCTTAATAGTACAGAACTCTCCTAGTCCAATTCCTTATCCGCGATCGTGATGACCCCATGCGAACGTGATTCATTGAAGAAACCAGCAAAACCAGCAATGCAAACATAAGAGAAATGGTCCAAAACCACCCCAAGACTCACCCGAGACCCTCGGAACCCCATCCGAACATACCAGCCCAGTCCTAAAATGTAACACGGACCTACTCGAGGCCTCAAATCACACATAAAAACTTCAAAATCACAAATCGCACCTCAATTCAAGCTTAATGAATTATTTCAAATTTCCAAATTCCAAACTTAGACCAAACACGTCTAAACAACTCGAAGTTACCTCAAATTTTACACACAAGTTTCAAATGACATAATAAACCTATTTCAACTCTCGGAACAACCAACTGAACCCGATAACATCGAAGTTAACTCCTGATTAAACCTATGAACTTTCCAAACCTTCAAATTGCCAACTTTTACCAAATTGTGCCAAAACCTTTTAGAAACATCCAAATGCAAATCTGGGCATACGCCTAAGTCCAAAATTTCCATCTGGACCTAATGGAACCATAAAACTCCGATATGAGGTCAAATTCACAAAAGCCAAACTTGGTTAACTCTTCAAACTTAAAGTTTCTAAAATAAGAATCATTCTTCCAAATCAATCCCCAACCACTTGAAAACCAAAATCGACGATACATGTAAGTCATAATACACCATATGAAGCTACTCATGACCTTAAACCACCAAACTGAATGCAGGTGCTCAAAACGACCGGTTGGTCATTATATTCTCCCCTACTTAAACATACGTCTGTCCTCGATCGTGCCAAGGGTCGTTCCAAAGCCATCAAATCACTATATAGACTCACCATACACATACCCATGGGTGATCTCACGTCACCCCAAACCATATAAGCCCGACAACACAACCAAAATGAAGATCTTTACTTCAACCTTAGTCCATAACCTTAGAACCCAAACTCCAACATCTGAAACACATTATAAGACCCGATTCTTCCATTTATAAATTGTATAAGTATGAACAAGATGTATCAAGCCATAACCATATTCCAAATATAATCACAAAATATTCTACACAACTCAGATAATCGTAGCAATATCTTCCGATCATAACAGCTTCCCAATAACAAACCCGGTATTGGAAACAAACCTCATAGCAAATGAAAGCTTTTTCTAACCCATCGTACACTGCCAATTATTGAAGAAACATGTAGAAACTCATAACCACTCCTCAGACCAATAAGTCGTGGAGCTCTCGCCCGGCAAGAACTATAGCCAAATTCTAAGCTGACTAGTGATGTTATTCTCCTAAACTTACCTTAACCAAATCAGATAGCACTCGTTCCTGGTCCAATAACCTCATCTCTTCCAATACAAGATGCTTTACCAACATGCCACACCAATACTACCTAGAGCCACATACCATGCAATTTGTGCACCAAACCAGCAACAACTCGAATGTACCCAATAATGGAAAGAGAATCAAATGAGAGAACTGTTCCGCAAGCTCAATCGATATCACCACAAAGAGCAAAGGAGAACGCCAAGCACACGAAATAAACACAAGGGATCATATCCCAATCATAACTCTGCTACGATTCATGACCCAATCTGAACACCGGCCCATATAGAATACCTCGAGCCATGATGCTCAAAATCAACAACCACATGCATATCGACAACAAACACGTGAAGTCCATGACCATAACCATGGAGAAACGAATAGCACGATATACCGCAGATAGGAAGAGCATTACCAAGGTGCAATCCATACAACAACCCAAGAACCATCTCACTAGAATTTCACCACAAGGCCCAAACAGAACTGCATCAAGTGTAAATAGCCAACAGTCTCACAACTCATTATAGCACAAGAGAGTAACACATGGAACATATCAGATATGAATAAGATAAACTCTAACCGAATGACACACCCTTCAACAATAGTTGTGCTGAGTAAACAAATCCGACCCGTGGTAGAATACACATCCTCATCAGGCCAATTGTTGGCCTCCAAATAAATTATGATCCTCCCGAAATAGGTAAAAAACCTTCAAAAATCCATTGCTAACTAATCATAACACATACAATCAGCTTTCAACCTCTTAACATACCTTCACCATTCGCAAACAAGGAACAATCTCCCTTTGAGAACCCTACTACTCTTCAAGTCCCTAGAATACAAGAATCTCCATGTCCAATCCCAACTCTACCACTCAAATAACTAACACATCCTTCATATACAAATCATCCCACGAGAAATACTTCCATGATTCTTCCGTTCCACATAGCAAAATCTGAACATCAACAATCGATCAACCGGGCGATTATCGTAATACCAGTCAAGCATCTGCATGTCAAAACACAATGCACCTTCAAAAATGCGCACCCTTACCAGGTGTTACTAGATAGTGCCATCATTCTTCTAAGCATCTGAATCGCCCATGCTTTCTAGAACTCTTGACCTTCTCTTCGAACCAAACCACAACCTCATACATGCAAACCTTAATCTGACACGTCTCACCCCATCTATCATGCCATCATATGAAAACATGAGAACCCTATTATCAACCCCGAATTACAAGCAGGACACACATTCCATCAGCCAAAAGCCTTCAACTTGACCCCATTCGTGAGAAAATCACAACACTCAACATACTCCTCATACCAGTCGAAAACATATGTCCCAAGTCGTGATAGAAATCATCGAGAACTCTTCGAAACCCATTAGCACAAGACCAGGCCATCAGAACTAAATCCCTTTAGCTCAACCAAGTCACGCAGTTCGCAAAATCCAAGAGCATTGCCACAACATGCGTATAAGGCCTCGCCATACCAAAAGAACCAAAAGAACCAATCATTTCTATTATGGTGTTGATCGAAACCACTACCAAGCTGACCCATTTCTTCAAGTCTCGCTCGAGTTGCCTTTAAGTTAACACCTCCTTACCAGTATCTATGATCTGTAACCAAAGCTCATCAGAAGAGATCCTAGCATGAAATCACGTTGTCTTAATGCCCATAAATCAATGTATGCCCCTTAAGCACCCAATAGTACCGCAACCGAAATGCCTACTCTAAAGAGACCTTCAGTGAATCTGAAATTCTTTCTTTAACCTCTCTAATACGAAAATATAGAATCATTAATGATACAGAAATACCGCAAGTATCGCACAAACCAAATGCCAATCTCAAACCATAGCAATACACAAATTTGGGGAAATCCTCAAATACCACATATGAATCATGAACTCATTAGAACCTTCTCTAAAGTCATCCACTATGCTCTAATCTCCAATGTACCGCCCAAACGAGCCGAACAACTTGTGCTCCATTAACACACAAATACCCAAAGAAGTAATCCTATCTTTAAGCAACCGAACGACTCCCTTCTCCTTGCACACTACATCCACCACAAATAAAGACCCAAATCATTCCAAGATATCTAATATGCCCATAAAGTATAGCACATCATGCATCCAACATTCCCTTGCTCAAGTCATCCTCAAAACCAATCTCTTCAAGTCACAACTGATCCACAAATATGTCTCAGACCGAAACTAATATAACAGATAAACATGCAATCAAATCGTATATAACAGACTTTCCCACTTGGCTCGAAGCCATAGAACACGACATCGGATAACAATACCCCTACTCTATTACTGCCATAGCCCCACATTGTAATTCAACTAAATCCTTCATAAGCTTATGTAGCACTAATCATAAAGTACCTCAAATCATCTGCTAAGCGCATACCCATCCTCGCGACAGTCGTGCAAACTTTCTCAAGCGATTCGAACTCAAATTGCAACACATATAATCCACTGATAGAAGGAAAACTATCCACTAAAACATCATAAGAATCATACATCCGCAGACTACCCCGCAGGTGATAACTTATCTGCTTAGCCTCAAACCAAAATCTTCCTACGCCTTACCGTGGTCACAACCACTACGCCATCACTTAAGGTCACTTGATTCTAAACTTGTCAACTAGACATAAGAATATACTTCATCCCACACATGAACTACATGGAAGATCCCTCAACACATGAGACTGTACAACACATCAAGACATAAATCAAGCACCCATATTGCTTTTCACGTCCCATGCAAGCACTCCTCATCACATCCAAATCATCTAAGCCTAGTTCTCAGTGACATACAATACTCATCATATAGCTATCCAACCACTCACTGAGAAATCAATCCCACTCACAAGGACACTACCAGTGAGTCCATAAGCACATACTCACAGAATTAGAACCAGCGAGCCAAAGCTATGGTCTGAACCTGGCCTCGAATCCTCCAGGCTAGCATAACCCCACAACACAGAGAACACATCTCGCATCTCATCCATGAAATCACAAGCTGACAGTGCATAACTGATAGCAAGTGCTCAACATTACGTACGAGTGGTGAGGGAATCAAAGAGATACGCTTTGAGCTGAATCAATGTCGTACGATAAGGAAATAAAATTGAAAATTTCCTACATGCCCCGTAGCCTCTCGAAGATAAGTATGGACGTCATCATACCGATCCACAAGACTCTACCAAACACTTGCTCATGACTCGTAGAACCTATAGCTCTGATAACAACTTGTCACGGCCCAAATTCATCTAGTCATAATGGCACCTAACCCAACCCGCTAGGTAAGCCAAATAATAGTCAACATAACTCAAATGAAAAAAATAAGAAATTAAAAAGTGAATAAATTGAATTTCTATACAACAGCCCAAGGATGGGCAGTACAAGTCATAATCCACTAAGACTTAGATTTTGTTTGGAAGGTACATAAATAGAATATGAATCTAAATCTACCAAGGACAAGTGGTCGATATATCCAGAAAGCAAGTATGTCTTCAGTGCCAGCTCCTGTCATCCACAACATCTCAGCTCCAAGATCTGCACACAAGGTGCAGAAGTGTGGTAAGAGTACGACCAACCCCATGTACCCAGCAAGTATCATAGTTAACCTCGGTGAGGTAGTAGAAGCAATATAAATGATACTCGCCAATCACCTGTACAAGTTCATAAATTCCAACAAGTATAGAATACAAATATGATCAAATCATGAAATCACAGATAAAAATCACCTTGGTGCTCAACATTCACTTAACATATTCTGCTCAAACAACAATCCATCATATAAGGAAGATGTGCAAATAAATCAGGAAAACAACTAAGGAAATTGCAAATAAAGATGAAATGCAATAACCAAATATCAATTCATTGTGGCGCGTAACCTGATCCAAATAGAAATTATATATGGCTCGACGGCCCACATCAGAATCTTAGTAACCGAACCAAAAAATGATCAGCTCTCCCAAAACCCACATTAACCAGAAACCTGTCGATTTCTCACAATCCGCATGTACACCATCAAGATGGAACATGGGAGGGTGATCCTGGGATGGATCCATATCCACACGCTGCATGGACAACGCGCATGCTACACGGACAACTTACGTGCTAATAACATCAATCGCACGAACAACTTACATTCTGCATAGATAACTCACGTGCTAATAATAGCAATATCTCGAATACGAATGGACAACTCATGTGCCAATAATATATCAACCGCATGGAAAACTCACGTGCCAATAATCACAATCCGTCGTGTTTGGTCATAAGCTCAATGTCACAATCCGCCCGGTGTGGTCACATGCTCTATAACACAATTCGCCTAGTGTGGTCACATGCTCAGTAACACAATCCGCTTGGCGAGACAACATGCTCAGTAACATAATCCGCTCGGCGAGACCACATGCTCAGTAACATAATTCGCTCGGCGAGACCACATGCTCAATAACACAATCCGCATTACATGGTCACAGGTTCAACAACACGATCTGCTCGGCATGGTCACAGGCTTGATAATACAATCTGCCTAGCGTGGTCATGGGCTACCAGTCCAATCCATAGCACGTAGAAAGCAGATATGCAAGAATACATGACATCTTAGGTGTAGGCATGTCATAAATCAGGAAAATACATCACGAAAGTAACAATTATCAGGTTCGATTAGGAAATTAACCTCTATGTAACATCAAACATGGCTCAAATATCTCCAATAAGGTTACAAATATAAGAACCATCGCAGCATGAATCTTAGCAATCAACTTAAGGCATATCATAGCCTAAGCACAACCCCGAGCATGAATAATACCTCGGTGCATGCACATGGGCTCAACCCCACAAATGTGCGTCGTCCATAGCACGTAGCTATCACAAATAATTCAAGCAAATAATGCCTCAACCAAGTTTAGGTAAGATACTTACCTCAAACAAGCCAAATTAATACTTTAGAATGCCATCCCACACGAATCGACCTTCAAATGGCTCAAAACTAGCCAAAAGCAACTCAAAAACATCATATAAAGGTCGAATCTTTAATCAAATACTCAAAGTCAACCGAAAGATCAATCCAGGCCCACACCCTGGAATCCAACAAAACTAACAAATTCCGACAACCCATTTGAATATGAGTCCAACAATACTAATTTCACTCAAATCTGACTCTGAAATGATGTTGAAATCTCAAATATTCACTCTAGAAAAGCTTTGCCAAACTCACAATTCTCTTTTAGGTTCATCAAATTAAATGCCAAAATCGAAGATAGAATCATGTAAAATTATATATCCGAGTAAAAAGTACTTACCCCTATCCAAGTGGTGAAAATCCTCTATGAACTCGCCCAAATCCGAGCTCCCCAACTAAAAATGTGATAAAATATAACGTCTGAAGATAGAGTACTTTATAACACCTCCCAGGTAAACCATTCACGATTGCAGGACCAGCTTCGCGATCACGAAGCACAAAACTTCACTTCCACAAAAAACTCTTTGGGTTGCAGCCCGATCCTCGTGAACGCAATGCCTAAAGATGCCTAACCTTCATGGAAGTGGCATCATCATTGGGAATGTGAAGGCTCTTGTACCAGCCCCCAGTTCTGAAATGCGAACGTAACCTACTAATGCGAACGTGATGCAACCAACCACTCAAGGCTTCGTGAACGCAAACATCCACTTGTGAACGCGATGAACAAAACTCCCCCAGTCCAATTCCTTATTTGCGATCGTGGTGACCCTACGCGAATGCAATTTACAGAAGACACCAGCAATGCAAACATAAGATACATAAGTTGCACACAATTTTCAAATTACATAACAAACCTATTCCAACTCCTAGAAAAACAATATGAACCTGATTACATTGAAATCAACTCCCGGTCATACCTATGAACTTTCCAAACCTTCAAATTGCCAACTTTCGCCAAAATAGTGCCAAAACTTATAGAAATATCAAAATGCAAATTGGGGCATACGCCAAAGTCCAAAATTACCATCCGGACCTATCAAATCCTTAAAAACTCCGATCCAAGGTCAAATTCACAAAAGTCATACTTGGTCAACTCTTCAAGCTCAAAGCTTCTAAAATGAGAATCATTCTTCCAAATCAATCCCGAACCACTTTAAAACCAAAACCGATGATACATGAAAGTCATAATACACCATATGAAGCTACTCAAGACCTCAAACCACCAAACTGAATGCAGGTGCTCAAAACGACCGTTCTGGTCATTACATAGAGCTCTAGGTTCATAGGTTCTATGTGTCATAAGAAAGTTTAGTAGAGTCTTGAGGATGTACGAGGACGTCTGTACTTATCTTCGAGATTCTATAGGACTATTATGAAATTTCACTTCTTTCATTCCTTATCATGTGAATTTATAGATTAAAGAGTTTGATCCTTTGTCTTTCTATTCTCTCATAGATGGTGAGGGCACGAGCTTCAGTTAATGATGATGCTACCCCCGATGCTGATGTTTCTAGAGGCCGGGTCAGAGGTCGAGACAGAGGCCGAGGCAACGGTCGAGACAGAGGCCGACGCAGATGTGGAGCACGTGTTGTAGCGAGAAGTTATGCTAGGGCCACGACTAAGGATCTACCAGTAGCCCGATCGAGGAGCAGGCACACGAGGCGCCTATTGCACCCCTGGACTTTAGGAGACTTTAGCACACTTTCTGAGCATGTTCGGTACTTTGGCTCAGGCGGGGATGATCCTGGTCGCACCAGCTACTTCTCATGCTAGGAGAGGAGCTTAGACTCCCACCTCCCGTACTCCAGAGCAGCGAGCTCATGTTGATTAGGCTCCGGTGGCATCAGGTTAAGAAGCAGAAGAGGTTAGAGAGTTTCCAAAAGTATCATCCTCCTTATTTCAGCGGCGGAGCTTCTAGGGATGCATATGGTTTCTTAGACCAGTGCCACCATATTCTGCATGCTATGGGCATATTGGCTTTATGGTGGGTCGACCTTACTTCTTTCCAACTGATGGGGCTGATGGTAGACTATTTTAGTCGATTATTGCACTCTAATTCACTGCACTTTATTTGTGTTTGAGCTTTAATTAATAGTGTTTTGTACCTATTATGTGTTTTATGCCATGTAGCAGCGATTCCGAGCTATGTAGATATTATTGAATGAATTTGAGCTATTTGGATCTTTGAAGATCGAGTAAAAGCCCAAGGTATTAAGTCGAGATCGTGTTCGGGGGTCGAGGACCAAGTCTGGACATCAAAATGCAAGCAAAATTCGTACTATGAGAAATCCCCATTGCCGCGGCACCTCACACGCATATCTCTCTGGATTTCCACACTAATTCTTCGCATGGCGCATCTCCCCATGCGGCGCGCCTGTGCAATTTTTATAGAGTTATTTTCCTATTTCTGCTAAGAAAAGGTGATTTTGTTTTGGCCCGACCCTACTTGGTATAAATACATGAAAAAACTTTATTTTTTGGACTTTTGGCATACTTTAGACCGTAGGAAGCTAAGGAGGAGTTGGAGGAGCAAAAGCAGAAGAATTTCATCATTCCTTCCTCACTCAAGACCCGAGTTTGGCTCAAATTTATTTTTTCCTATACTTTAATTATATTTGTGATGAATTGCTCCATGTCTATAGAGTAGTTCTCTTTAGGGTTCGATGTATTTCGTTTATTGATGATTGTTTGTGGATTATAACTCTAGTTTTATGTGTTGAAGCATTTTTGGATGATTTAATTGTTGCATCTATATTCACTTGTTCTTATAATCGAGAGAGGCATACTTGTGATATCTTTGCATTATATTATTGGTTGAGTTCATTAATTCTTCTTAGTAATCGAAAGAAGCTAGTTGAATCATTGATTAAACCTAGTTAGGAGGATAATCGAGAGAGGTTCTCCTAAAGACCAGTCCACTACGCATTCTTGCATATCTTCACGTGCTTAAGTTGGTTCATCTTGTGAGGTTAAGACTTAATCGGGAGAGGAGTTTGCTGAACATGTGAACTAACAATTGAGTAAATTTGAGAAACTCACTTAAATATTAGAAATAAATTATCTAGAGTTAGATCCCAAATAATTATCTTGCACCTATCCTATCAAAACCCTATCTTCTACCACTAATAACCTTCTTTTCTTATTGGTTGTTCGATTGTCATTAGTCAATAGCTTAGCTTCTTAGTTAATTTTAGTTAGAAATCATATATATCTCAATTGTTGATTGTCTTGGATAGCAACCAAGCTAAAAACTACGAGAACACTGTTTGAATCCAATCCTTGTGGATACGATATTATACTATACTATATTTGATTAGCGAGCATAATTTAAGTGTGTGCTTCGAGCTCGTCAAATTTTGGGGGCCGATATATAGATAGTGGCAAACTTATAAGGCGAGTAGGCTAGCTGGCGCAGCATCCCTCGTTGGACACAGTTTATGATCTCTTCTTAAGGGAGTTCATTTAACAGACTCGCAAGGATGAGTTGTGCTCCGAGTTCGAGCAGTTACGCCAGGGGGGCATGACTATCTCCGAGTATGCTATAAGGTTTACAAAGTTATCTCGTCATGCACCTGCTTTGGTTTCCACTATTAGAGGGAGAGCCTGTAGATTTACTGAGGGACTCGGTTACAGCCTTAGATTTGGGATGGTACGGGAGTTGGAGACTGAGATCCGTTCCACCAGGTTGTGGAGATCGCTAGGAGGCTGGAGCGTATTCGCTGTGTAGGAGAGCGGGATAGGGAGGCTAAGAGGCCTCGATGATTTGGAGGATTTTGTAGTTCCCCTTCTTCATCTACAACTCATCATGGCAGAGGCTTCATCAGTAGACAAGTTTAGTCTGCACTTTAGGTTACTCATAGTGCTCCAGCTATTCAGGGAACTCATCGTGCTCATATTGGAATACCACCTTTCAATACACTTTCTGCCCCCAGTTCCTATACCAGCACCTATGCCTGCAGAGAGGTTGTTTTGAGTGTGGTGATTCGAGGCACATTTTGAGAGATTTCCCAGACTTCGGAGGGGTGGACCTTTGTAGGGTACTCGGGCCATGGTTTCCGCTCTAGTTGCTACTTCACCTACACAGCCAGCTAGGGGCGTAGGTGTAATGAACCAATCGGTTATTTTGTGTATTTGAGCCTTGTTCCCTCTTTTGAAGCTTCTTTTATCTGTATTTGAGGTTTTGGTACTTGCAGGGATGGTTGGTTTCATTTCGGGGAGGTTTTGGATTTATTCGGAACCATTGGTTCTTAGTTTGGAAGCTTAAGCGGGAAATGTTAACCGAGTTTTGACTTTCGCGGAAACGACTCTGAAACGGTATTTTTATGGTTGAAATAGGTTCATATTGTGATTTTGGGCTTAGGCTTATGCTAGGAATTGGATTCGGAGGTTCCCAAGTTGAATTGGCTCTTTTTGTCGAATGTTGGCAATTTGAAGGTTTAAAAAGTTTCTAAGTTTGGCCATAGGTTAACTTTATGTCTATCGGATTTAGATTTTTGTTTCGTGACTTATCTACAAAGTTTGGTGTCATTCCGAGTTGGTTTGATAGGAATCAGACACTTGGTTGTGATTCTAGCGATTCTTGAGCTTCATTGTAATTCATGTGTTTTGGTGTCCTATTCGTGCTTCTGGATGTGATTTTGGTGCTTAGAGCGCGCGAGCGAATTCATTTGATATTTTTAGACTTGTGTGTACTTTTAATGTGGAGCCTCGAGGGCTCAAGTGAGTTTCAGACGGGTTACAAATTGGTTTGGACTGGAGTCATAGCAGTTGGTGTGCAGGTGTTGTGGTTATCGCAAATGCGAGCACCCATTCGCATTTGCGAGTACCGCATTTGTGAATGGAATATTGTATTTGCAAAGGGGGCTTGGAAAGGCATATCACAAATGCAAAACGGGGGTCAGGGCTGGGGAGATCGCTTTTGCGACCAATTAGCCGTATCTGTGAAGAGGACTAACTTTGCAAATGCAAAGTCAGGGTAACATTTGCAACATTTCCTGGGATCAGCAGGCGTAGCTTTTGAGATGGTTTTTCCGCATTTGCTAACCCATGTCACATTTGGGACATCCGTATTTGAACAAAAGGTTGGGATTCCTAAACTTAGTCTCATTTATCACATTTTTGAGCCTTAAATTCGGTGGGAGGTGATTTTAGGCGGATATTTTCATAAAAAGATATTGGGTAAGTGATTTTGACCCAATTTTGATTACATAACATGATTGTTTATGAATTATAGCATCTAATCCACGCAATTTGAAGAGAAATTTTGGGGAATTTTGACTATGTTTTGAGAAAATGAAAATTTGAGATTTGGGAGTCTAATTGGACTCGGATATGAAAACAAAAATAATATATAGACTCGCTGGATTAAGGGTAGTCGAGATCTATCCTTTGACTCGAGCTTTGACCGGGTGGGTCCGGGTTTGACTTTTGGAAAATTGACCGGGCGGGTCCGGGTTTATTAATCGAAATTGGTTTCTCTTACATTGTTTGATATCATTAAGTCGTTTTTGATTAGATTGGTGCTGAGTGGAGGTGAGCTTCAAGGGAGAAGCATTTTTTGAGTATTGAATTAGCTTAGTTGAGGTAAGTATCTTGCCTAACCTTATGTGGAGGAACTTCCCCTTAGGATTTGGTCAATTGCATTATTTCTATAGTGTGTACACGGGCATAAGTGAGGTAATTGACTAGATCATACCTTAGGCTATTAATATGCCTTGATATGGAATTGTTTGTTATCTAAAGCACTCTTATTGTTGTTCACTCCCCGTACCCTTGTGTTTGTAATGTTGTTGATCCGTGAGCTATGTATTATTGTTGCTTTGGTGTTGTTGTTTGGGTGATGCGATGGCACATTTGCACGTGTGGTGCAGTTGATAGTTGTGTGTGGTGAATAAGATGCGCATGAGGCAACATAATGGTGGTATATATATTGATGTGTATGCGACAAGATAAGGGGGCTTATGCACGTGTTGCTAGTAAGGGGAAATACTTCATTGTGATGCACACGTGTCGAGATAAGAGGGGCTTATGCGCGTGAAGCTATATAGGAGAAATGTTTTAAATGTGAAGCTCATGTGGGGTCATAAGGGTGATTTGTGATTATGTTATATGGAACATCGGGGTGATTTATGTTGTTATTCTTGAGTTGGAACGAGTTGATGATCTGAACATGCCATTGTTTCTCCTTAATTGATTTCACTTGTATTTTTTGTGTTTTGGTTAATTTGCCGTGTTAACACATGCCTGTCTCCGTTGCTACTTATTTGGTTATGCTTTCCGTTGTTAGTTTTATCTTGATATTCTGCACAGGTTATTTTTCTAATGACGGACTCAACTTGAACCTCGTCACTACTTTATCGAGGTTAGTCATGTGATTACTGGGTACCGATTATGGTGTACTCATACTACTCTTCTGCATATTTTTGTGCAGATCCAGGTATCTTTGAGCGTGCTGATCGTTAGTGAGCTGATTCTGAGTTGCTACGGAGATTTCAAGGTGTACCTGTTATTCCGCTTGAAGGCCACAGAGTCACCTTCTATTTTCTTTCCTTAATACTATTATTTGTATTCCAAAACATGGTTGTATTTCATGATTTCTAGTGTATTCTCATTAGAGCTTATGACTCTCTATTACCGGTTATGGGATATATGACTATTGATCATTTTTTGACTATGTTATGCCATTTATCAGTTTTTATTTAATAGCTAAGTTGTTTTATTCCGTTAGTAACATCATGTGTTAGGCTTACCTAGTCATAGAGACTAGGTGCCATCACGATCCTTAAGGTAGCATTTGGGTCGTGATAAATTGGTGTCACAGCTCTAGGTTCATAGGTTCTAACAGTCATAAGCAAGTTTAGTAGAGTCTTGTGGATCGATATGATGATGTCTGTACGTATCTTCAAGAGGCTATGGAACTATTAGGAAATTTCACTTCTTTCATTCCTTTCTTGCGGATTTGTTGCTTTTGGAAATTGAGCTTTTGTCTTTCTATTCTCTCACAGATGGTGAGGACATGAGATTCAATTACTAATGATGCTGCCCCTGGTGCCGGTGTCGCTAGAGGCTGGGGAAAAGGCTGAGGCAGAGGCGAAGCACGTGTTGCAGCGAGGGGCCGTGTTAGGGCCGCGATTGAGGAGCCACTAGTAGCTCCGGCTGGGGAACAGGCACCTAAAGTGCCTGTTGCTACCACTGGACTTCAGGAGACTTTAGCGCACTTCCTCAGTATTTTTGCTACCTTGGCTCAGGCGGGGTTGATCCCAGTTGCACCAGCTACTTCTAAGGATGGGGAGGAGCTCAGACTCCCGCAACTTGTATTCTAGAGCAACGGGCTCATGTTGATAAAGCTTCGGGTTTTATGTCGGTGCAGCCCGTGATTGTGATTCAGCCTGAGGTCAAGCCAATGGCGTCAAAGGAGGAGCAGAAGAGGTTAGAGAGATTCAAGAAGTATTTTCCTCCTACTTTCAGTGGCACAACTTCTGAGGACGTACAGGGTTTCTTAGACCAGTGTCACCATACTCTACGCACTATGGGCATAGTGGAAGTGAGGGGGTCGACCTTACTACTTTCCAGCTAACGGGGTTGGCATATAGATAGTGGCAGGCTTATGAGAAGAGTAAGTTAGCTGGTGCAGTGCCACTTACATGGGCTCAGTTCATTGATCTATTTTTGAGGGAGTTCGTTCCACAGACCCTCAAGGATGCGTTGTGCTCTGAGTTCGAGTAGTTGTGCCAGGGGACAATGACTGTGTCCGAGTATTCTATGAGGCTTAGTGAGCTATTTCTTCATGCACCTACCTTGGTTTCTATTGTTAGAGAGAAAGTCCGTAGGTTTATTGAGGGACTTTGATACAGTCTCAAATTTGGGATGGCAAAGGAGTTGGAGACTGATACTCAATTTTAGTAGGTTGTGGAGATCGCTAGGAGGTTAGAGCGCATCCATGACCAAGAGATAGGGGATAGGGAGGACAAAAGGCCTTGATATTTTTGAGGATTTAGTGGTTCCCGCTTTGCAGTTGCAGCTCGCCATGGCAGAGGTTATATTGGCTGACGAGTTTAGTATGCACTTGAGGTTACTCGCAATGCTTTAGCTATTCAAGGACCTCGTAGTACTCATTTTGGACAACCATTTTCTAGTGCACCTCCTATATGCGGTTCCTATAGCAGTTATTCTAGACATGCCCGTAGAGGGGTTATTTCGAGTGTGGTTATACTATGCACATGGTGAGGGATTTTCCTAGATTCCGGGGGGGGGGGGGG
>MCJB01025546.1:0-52684 GCA_002018475.1 Nicotiana obtusifolia | reverse complement strand
GGAGGGGGGTGAATCTCCACAGTGTACTCAGGCTAAGGTTGCTACTCTAGTTGCTATTCCACCTGCACATCCAGTTAGGGCTGGAGAATAGGCGGGTAGAGGGCATCCTAGAGGGGGAGGTCAGGCCCATTTTTATGTTTTTTCTGGTAGGACTGATGCCATTGCATCAGATGCTGTCATCACACGTATTGTTCCAGTCTGTCATAGGGATGCATCAGTTTTATTTGATCTGGGGTCCACTTATTCGTATGTGTCATCCTATTTTTCTTCATATTTTGTTATGTCTCGTAATTCTTTGAGTTCTCTTATTTTTGTGTCTACGCCTGTAGGGGATTCTATTGTGGTAGACTGTGTCTATCATTCATGCTTGGTCATTTTTCGAGGTCATAACACTAGGGTTGACCTCCTGTTACTCAATATGCTGGACTTTAATGTTATTTTGGGCATGGATTCGTTGTCACCCTACCATGCTATTCTTGATTGTCACGCTAAGACCGTGACATTTGCTATGCCGGGGTTGCCGAGGTTGGAGTGGAGAGGTACATTGTAACTTGTTCCTAGTAGGGTGGTGTCTTTTTGGAAGGCACAACGGATGGTTGAGAAGGGGTGCTTGGCATACTTAACCTTTGTGAGCGATGTTAGTGATGCTACTCCTACAGTTGAGTCAGTTCTGGTAGTGAGAGAGTTTCTAGATATGTTTCCAGCAAACCTACTGGGCATGCCATCCGATAAGTATATTGATTTTTGTATTGACTTGGTGCCGAGCACTCACCATATTTTTATTCCACCATATTGCATGGCACCAACATAGTTAAAGGAATTAAAGGAACCATTTCAGGAGTTTCTTGATAAGGGTTTCATAAGAGCAAGTGTCTCGTCGTGGGGTGCTCGATTTCTATTTGTGAAAACGCAGCTCTTTGAGGATGTGCATTGGCTACAGGTAACTGAACAAGGTTACAGTAAAGAACAAGTACTCACTATCACGTATTGATGATTTGTTCGATCAACTTCAGGGCTCTAAGTCATTCTCACAGATTTAGTTGAGATCAGGGTACCATTAGTTGAAGACTCGGGCTTCAGATATTTCGAACACGATTTTCAGGACGTGCTATGGTCACTATGATTTTATGGTGATGTCTTTCTGGCTGACCGAATGTCATAGCAGCCTTTATGCACTTGATGAATAGTGTCTTACATCCATTTCTTGATTCATTCATCATCATGTTCATTGATGATATATTGGTGTATTCTCATAGTCGGGAGGATCATGAGCAGCACTTAAGGATCGTGCTCCAAACGTTGAGAGAGAAGAAGTTATATGCTAAATTCTCCAAATGAGAGTTTTGTCTTGACCTGGTAGTCTTCTTGGAGCACGTGGTGTCAAGTGAGGGAACTAAGGTGGATCCAAAGAAGATTGAGGCAGTTCATAGTTGGCCACGACCCTCTACCTCTACTGAGATCTGGAGTTTACTTGGGTTGGTTAGATACTATCGCCGCTTCATGGAGGGTGTTTCATCCATCACAGCTCCTTTGACTAGGTTGACTCAGAAGGGTGCCCCATTTAGGTGGTTTGACGAGTGTGAGGAGAGATTTCACTAGCTCAAGAATGCCTTGAGTACAACTCCAGTTCTGGTATTACCTTAAGTATTGGGTTCTTATACCTTTTATGGTGATGCTTCACAGATTGGCATTGGGTGTGTTTTGATGCAGGATGGAAGAGTGATTGCTTATGCTTTGCGTCAGTTGAAGTCCCATGAGAAGAACTACCTAGTGCACGATTTGGAGTTGGCAGCCATTGTTCATGTGCTGAAGATTCGGAGGCACTATCTCTACAGTGCATCATGTGAGGTGTTCACGAATCAGAAGAGTCTACAGCACTTATTCAAGAAAAAGGATCTGAATTTGAGGCTATGAAGGTTGTTAGAGCTACTATAATACTATGACATCACCATTCTTTATCATCCTGGGAAGGCTAATGTAATGGGCAATGCTTTTAGTAGGAAGGTTGGGAGCATGTGTAGTCTTGCTTTTATTCTGGCCGGGGAGAGACCATTAGCTTTGGATGTTCAAGCTTTGGCCAACATGGTTGTGAGGTTGGATATTTCGGAGCCTAGTAGAGCTCTCGCTTGCGTGGTTTCACGGTCTTCTTTGTTTGAACGTATCAAAGCGTGTCAGTATGGTAATCCCCACTTGATTGTCCTTAAGGACACGGTGCAGCACAGTGATGCCAAGGATGTGACTATTGGTAATGATGGGGTGTTGAGGCTTCAGCGACGGATTTGTGTGCCCAATATTGATGGGTTACGGGAGTTGATTCTTTCGGAGACCCATAGTTTGCGGTATTCCATTAATCCGGGCACCATAAAGATGTACCATGATTTGAAGAAGCACTATATGTGGAGAAGAATGAAGAAAGATATTGTGGAGTATGTGGCTCGATGTTTGAAGTGTCAACAGGTGAAGTACGAGCAACAGAGGCTAGGTGGTTTGCTTCACAGGCTTGATATCCGGAGTGGAAGTGGGAGTGTATCACTATGGATGTAGTTGGACTTCCATGTACCTTGAGGAGATTCGACGATGTGTGGGTCATTGTGGACAGACTGACCAAGTATGCACATTTTATTCCAATCATGACTACCTACTCTTTAGAGCAGCTGGCTTGGATTTATCTTCTTGAGATTGTTCGCCTTCATGGTGTGCCGGTATCTTATTATCTCCGATTCGAGCACATAGTTCGCATCACATTTTTGGAGAGCGGAGGTGTTGGGAACACAGGTCGAGTTGAGTACGGCATTTTATTCACACATAAATGGACAGTCTGAGCGCACTATTCAAATCATGGAGGACATGTTACATGTCTATGCAATTGATTCCGAGGGCTCATGGGATTAGTTTCTACCACTAGTAGAGCTCACCTACAATAACAGCTATAAGTCGAGCATCCATATGGTTCTGTACAAGGGCTTATATGGGAGGCGATGTCGTTCTCTGATTGGTTGATTTGTGCCTGGGGAAGCTAGGTTTTTAGGCACCGATTTGGTTAGAGATGCCTCAGAGAAGGTAAAGTTGATTCAGGATCGTCTTCATAAAATGCAGTCCAGGCTGAAACGTTATGCTGATCAGAGGGCTCGTGATGTGGCATTCATGGCGGGTGAGAGGGTCCAACTTAGAGTTTTGTGCATGAAGGATGTGGTGAGGTTCGGGAAGAAGGGCAAGTTGAGACATCGGTATATTGGTCCTTTTGAGATTCTTGAGAGAGTTGGTGAGGTGGCTTAATGACTTACACTGCCACCCCGCTTATCAGGAGTTCACCTGGTGTTCCATGTTTCCATGCTCTGGAAGTACTACGGTGATCCGTCACATTTGTTAGATTTCAGCTAGGTTCAATTGGACAAGGATTTGACCTACTCTAAAGAGTTGATGGCTATTTTGGACAGGCAGGTCTAGAAGTTGAGGTAGAAGAATATTGCATTAGTGAAGGTTCGGTGAAGGGGTCAATCGGTCGACGAGGACACTTGGATGACCGAGACTGATATGTGGAGCTGTTATACTCATCCTTCTGGCACTTTAGGTATGTCTCTATACTCGTTCAAGGGCGAACGTTTGTTTAAGAGGGGGAGAATGTAACGACCCGGCAAGTCATTTTGTGTATTTGAGCCCTGTTTCCTCTTTTGAAGCTTCCCATATTTGTATTCGAGGTTTTAGGACTTGATGGGATGGTTGGTTTCATTTCGGGGAGGTTTTGGATAGATTTGGACCCATTGGTTCTTAGTTTGGAAGCTTAAGATGGAAATATTGGCCGAGGTTTGACTTTTGTTGAAATGACCACGGAATGGTATTTTGATGGTTCCAATTAGTTTGTATGGTAATTTTGAACTTAGGCGTATACCCAGAATTAGATTCGAAGGTTCCTAGGTTGAATTGGCTCTTTTTGCTAAAAGTTGGTAATTTGAAGGTTCAGAAATTTCCTAAGTTTGACCACAGATTGACTTTATGGCTATCGGGTTTGGGTTTTTGTTTCGAGACTTGAAATGGGTCCGTTTTGTAATTTGGAACTTGTCTACAATGTTTGGCGTCATTCCGAGTTGGTTTGATAGGAATCAGATACTTGGTTGTGATTCTAATGATTCTTGAGTTTCATTGTGATTCATATGTGTTTTGGTGTCCAATTCATGGTTCTGGATGTTATTTTGGTGTTTTGAGCTCGCGATCAAATTCATAAAATGTTACTAGACTTGTGTGGATGTTTGATGTAGAGCCGTCGGGGGCTCGGGTAAGATTCAGACGCGTTTCGGATCATTTGAGCTTAGTTTCAGATTGCTGGTTCTTTGCTGGTGCTACAAGTCTCATAAATGCGAGATCTTGTTTGCATTTGCGAGGTGCATATCACATTTTCGATGGTTGCTTGAGTGAACTGGCTTCGCAATTGGGGAGCCAGTGTCGCATTTGCGAGGTTGGATGGGTGATGGGGTGTTCGCTTTTGCGGACTATTGGATCGCATTTATGATCTATATTTGGCCTGACCTTGTTTGCAATTTTGGACAAGGTGTCGCTTTTGTGACTTCCACAGGGACTTGGCAGTCTTTGCTTTTGTGAGCCAAGGGCGCATTTGCGATAGTAGCATTTGCGAACCTAAGGTTGCAAATGCAACATCTACAGCTGAGCATATATTTGAGATTTCGGGACTTAGTCTCATTTTATCACTTTTTTTAGCCCTAGACTCAGTGCGATTTTAGAAAGGGATTTTCACACATAGCGATTGGGCAAGTGAGTGAGTCAATTTTGATATTATAACATGATTATTCATGAATTTTAAAATCAAAGTCATGAGATTCGAAGGGAATATTTTGGGGACTTTTGATTATCTTTTGGAAAATAAAAGTTTGAGATTTGAGAGTAGATTTGCACTCGGATTTCAAAATAAATCACATATTTGGACTCGTGGGGTTATCGAAAGTCGAGATATACCCCTCGACTCGGGTTTTGACCGGGCGAGCACGGGATTGACTTTTGTTGAATTTTTAAAAATTGTGTAAAGATTTTAACTTTATTGCTTGTTCTTTGTTGATATGTGGCTATGTGACTTTTCGGGGTAGATGGTTTGGTTCCTGGGACGTTTTTGAGTGAATTGGGACACTTAGAACCAAAGTTGGAACCTTAAGTTGAAAGAGTTGACTGGATATTGACTTATGTGTAAACGACTCCAAAATGGAGTTTTGATGGTTCCGATAGCTCCGTATGGTGATTTTGAATTTAGGAGTAAGTTCGTATATAAATTTTGCGGTCCGTAGGTCATTTTGGATTGAATTGGCGAAAGTTGAAAAGTTGAATGTTTGGAAAGTTGAGAAGTTTGATCGAGAGTTGACTTTGTTGAAACCAGGCTCGGATTTTGGTTCCATGAGTTGGAGTAGGTCTGTTGTATCATTTATGACTTGTGTAAAATTTGAGGTTAAACGGAGTTGATTTGATAGTTTTCGACATCAATTGAAAAAGTTGGAAATCCATTAGTTTCAATAGGCTTGAATTGGGGTGCGATTCATGTTTTTGATGTTGTTTGGTGTTATTTGAGGCATCGACTAAGTTTGCATAATGTTTTAAGAGGTGTTGGCATTTTTGGATGGGTCCTAGGCGCCTCGGGTGAGAATCGGATTGATTTCGAATTGAGTTTGGGACTTAAGGAAAATCTGTTATGCTTTAGTTATGGTGCAACTGCACCTGCGAGGTTTTGGCCGCAGGTGCAAAGCCACAGAAGTGGCCATAGGGTCGCAGGTACAGTCCTGAGTGAGTTGGGCAGTGATCGCAGGTGCAAGGGTATTTTCGCATATGCGAGCCAGCAGATGCGACAAAGCTACCGCAGATGTGGATTTTGGTCAAGAGCTCAAGGATAGCAGAAACAGAATGTGCCCATAGATGCGAGGCTTGGACTGCAGTAGCGGGATTTGGCCCGCAGAAGCGGCTGGTCAAAAGTTTAATAAAACTCTGCTGAAGTGAGATTGCTTCCACAGAAGTGGAGCCGCAGATGAAGCAGGTGAGTCCGCAAAAGCGAAAATGCTGGGCAGACAGTTATAATCAAGGGTTTTGAGAATTCTCTTTTTTCTGGACTTCGGAAGCTCGGCTTATGGAAATTTTTGAGATGGGTTTCACTCTAATTCAAGAGTTAAGCAATCTTTGATCACTTTTGTCCAATAATATTGAACACTCATTGTTTTTTACGCCTAGATTATGTATTTTTAAGGTGAAATTTAAGGGATTTGTGGTCTATGTATTGGAGAGTATGATTTGGGGATTTGAGGTTCGATATGTGGTCTAAATTGGATGATTTTGGTATGGTTGGACTCGTTATTGAATGGGTGTTCGGATTTTGTAATTTTTTTCGGGTTCCGAGGCGTGGACTCGGGGTTGATGTTCTGGGTTGACTTTTGGAATTTGGTTAAAGAACTTAGCTTTATCGTATGGAATCGATTCGTATAGTCTGTATTGATTATACTGAGATGTTTGTGAATAGATTTGAGTCGTTCGGAGGCTGATTCGCGAGGCAAGGGTTTGTTCGAGCATTCGGTTGCGCACTTTGAGGTAAGTAACACTTCTAAACTTGGTACTAAAGGCATGAATCCCTGAAATACGTAGTATATGATTGGTGTTGAGGTGACGCACATGCTAGGTGACGGGCGTGTGGGAGTGCACCATGGTGATTATGACTCGGTTGATTCTACGGTACTGTGTAGTTATCTAGCCCTGTTTTATCCGTGTAAATTCTATGTGTTAGAGTAATTGAGCTGTGATTATGTTAGAAATCATGTTTAAGCTATGTGCTTATTCTGTTGGGACCCATTAAGGTTATTTCTGTTGTTGAGTTATTTGCTTAAGTTGCAATTATGTACTCAGTCATATTCATTCATTTGCATATCATATCTCAGTCTCTGTTATCATTCACTGTTACATCACACTATCATTGTTTAGGCTGAGTAGTATGAGATTTGTGAGGCCGTGAGACTAGAGAGATTGACGATTGAGTTGGGGCCTGAGAGCCGGATTTGTGAGTGATATTATGGATCGGGTTGCACTCCGCAGCAGGCCATATTGGCTTTATATCTATTATTATTAAGGATCAGACTGCATAGCACAGCAGGCCTTATTTACTTATCTATTATTATAGATGGGGTTGCGTGCCGCAGCTGGCCTTATAGACTTTATATTAGTGCTTGGGCAGGATCTGCCCCTCCAGAGTCTCACATACCAGTAGTGAGCGCAGGCACAGTGATTTATATACACGTGCTTTTGTGAGGGGCATCGATGCCAAGCACCCGTAAAGTGCTGAGTGATTATGTGTGATGAATGAAAAATGAGATAGACAAATTGAGTACTCTGAGAGTGGAAGTACTTAGGAGTATCACTGTGATACATTACATTTGACATGCATATTTGACATGTAAGTATAGAGATGAAACATTCCTCATGCTAGCTGTACTTGGGACATTTTTATCCGTGTTGAGCTTAAATTGTTGAACTTGAAAGCATGCCTAAATTTCTGTACTATGTACGAACTGAATATGGAAGTTTCTCTGAGTTATTACTGTCATTACCCTATCATATCTATGTTGTCATTATCTTGATTTGGACTGTATATTTCTAAGCTCGCCACTGCTTTTACCCAAGGTTAGCCCTGTTATTTATTGAATACATTGGGTCAGTTGTACTCATACTACACTCTACACTATGTGTACAGATCCAGGTACATCTGGATGTGGTGGTTGCTAGATCCAGTGCAAGTACCTGCTCGGAGACTTCAAGATAGCCGCTATGATGCTCGCAGACCTTAACTCTCCTTCCTTTCATTTTTATTCAGTACTGTTCTATTTTCTCAAACAGCTGTGCTAGAGTTTTAGACTATGTTGACATTAGTAGTTTATGTACTTCGTGATACCAGGATTTTTCGATTTGTGTAGTTGACTCATAGTCGTTTTATCAATTATCCATGAGGTTTTCCACTATTGAGTTTATTGAATCTTGTTTTTAACTCAAATGCGTATTTGTTATGTGATTGTCGGCTTGCCTAGTAATGTGTTAGGCATCGTCACAACAGGTTGGAATTTTGGGTCGTGACAAGTTAGTATCAGAGCACTAGGTTACTTAGGTCTCACGAGTCATGAGCAAGTTTAGTAGAGTCTTGTGGATAGGTAAGGAGACGTCTGCATTTATCTTTGAGAGGCTAGCAAACCATTAAGAAACCTCACTTTCTTGTATTCTTGTCCTGCGGATTTGTTGATTCCGAAAAGTAAACTTCTATTATTCTATTCTCTCACAGATGGTGAAGACACCTGCGACTGGATCAGGAGGATGGCCACCAGTACTACTAGCTAGGGTTGCGAGAGGCCGGGGAGGCCAAGGTGCAGCTCGTACTACAGCCAGAGTAGCACCTCTAGAGCCACCAGTTGCTCCAGCTCAGGAGCTAATAGATGCGGTAGAGTCGGTGGGACCAGCTCTAGCACCAGCTGTGCCCATTGTGATTCTAGGACTTTAGGAGTCTTTGACCCAGATATTGGCTGTATGCATGTCCAGCTCAAGCAGTCTCAGTTCCGACCGCACCAACCACTTCTTAGGTCGGGGGAAGTGCACACCATAGACTCCCGCCACCCATACTCTAAAGAAAATGGCTCATGGACTTCAGACACGGGGGGTATTACCAGCCTAACCGGTTGTAGCTGCTCGGGCGCAGGGTGGTCCACTTATGAGTGACGAGGAGCAGAAGAGGCTAGAGCGGTTTGGGAGGCTCAGGCCTCAAGAGTTCAGTAGAGCTGAGTTAGAGGATGCTCAAGATTTCTAAGATAGATGCCAGTGGATCCTACGCACAGCGGGTATTTTGGATACCAATGGAGTATCATTTACTACTTTTCATCTATGGGGGAAGCCTTCAGATGGTGGGAGGCCTATGAGTTGAGCAGGCCAGCCGGTGCTGCAACACTTACGTAGCATGAGTTCTAAGTTCTCTTCTTAGAGAAGTTTGTTCTACAGACCCGCAGGGAGGAGTTGCGTACGCAGTTGGCTCATCATAGATGGCTCGTCATACGAATGGTTGGTTCCCACTGAGAGGGAGAGGATTAGGAGGTTCATTGATGGCCTCAACTATGTACTGTGCTTCATCATGACTTGGGAGATTGCGTCAAGTGCTAGGTTTGATGAGGTGGTTGATATTGCTAGACGCCTAGAGCAGGTTCATAGTTAGGAGCGGGAGGAGAGGGAGGCCAAGAGGCCTCGTGGTTCGGGTGGTTTAAGCACTGCCTCATCTGGAGGACAGTCCCACCACAGTAGGGGTCGCCCCTATAGGCCTACTTAGATGACTCGTCCAGTTCATCGTGGTGCATCAGCTAGCCATGGTTCGTGCAATGCTCGTCCGGGTCGGTCATCTCTCAGTTCCCTCCCAGCTTAGAGTTCATCCTGTGCTCCATTAGTTCAGGGTTCATCTATACCAGGTTCTTCTAGTAGTTATTCTAGCTCTCAGGTCCGGTTCAGCCCCCGCAATTATTGACGGATCGAATTTGCTTCGAGTGTGGAGAGTTCGGACATCTGAGGAGGTATTGTCCACATCTTGTGGGAGGACCAGTTCAGTAGAGGGGTCAGGCTATGACTTTTGCACCAGTTACTTCACCACCCCCTCAGCCAGCTTAGGGTGGGACTCAGGAAGCTTGAGGAGCCCTAGAGGGGGTGGTCGATCAGGTGGTGGTCAGGCTCGATGCTATTCTTTTCCCGCCAGGCCAGAGGTTGTTGCATCAAACGCAGTGATCACAGTATTGTTTCAGTGTGCCAGAGGGATGCTTCTATGTTATTTGACCCTGTCTCAGTTATTCATATGTTTGTATTTTGCTCGTTATTTGGATATGGCCCGTGATTCCTTAGTTACACCTGTTCATTTATCTACGCTGGTGGATGATTCTATTATTGCGGAACGTGTATATTGATCGTGTGTAGTGACTATTGGGGGATGAGAGATGAGAGTTTATCGCTTATTACTTAGTAGGGTTGATTTGACGTGATTCTAGGCATGGATTGGTTATCCCAATGTCATGTTACCGTGACGCTGGCAATGCCGGGATTTCCTAGGATTGAGTGGAGAGATTCTCTGGACTATGTTCACAGTAGGGTGATCTCATATTTGAAGCCCCAACGGATGGTTGGAAAGGATTGTCTGGCTTATGTGGCCTTTGTGTGGGATTTTAGTGTTGATACCTCTACCATTAAATCTGTTCTGGTAGTGAGAGACTTTCCGGATGTGTTTCCTGTAGACCTGTCGGGCATGCCACCTGATAGAATCATTGATTTTAGTTTGACATGGTGTCGGGCACTCGGCCCATTTCTATTCCTCCGTATTGTATGGCACCAGAAGAGTTGAAGGAATTAGAAGAGCAACTTCAGGAGCTTCTGTATAAGGAGTTCATTAGACCTAGTGTGTCACCTTGGGGTGCACCGGTTCTGTTTGTGAAGAAGGATGGTACTATGCGAATGTGCATTGATTATAGACAGTTGAATAAAGTTACAATTAAGAACAAGTATCCTTTGTCGTGCATTGCTGACTTATTTGACCAGCTTCAGGGAGCTAGAGTGTTCTCTAAGATTGATTTGAGGTCTGGGTATCACCAGTTGAAGATTCGGGATTATGATATTCTGAAGACGGCTTTCAAGATCTGCTATGGTCAATACGAGTTCATTGTAATGTCTTTTGGGCTGACCAATGCCCCAGCAGCATTCATGCATCTGATGAACTGTTTCTTCCAGCCATATCTTGATTCATTTTTCATAGTATTTATTGATGATATACTGGTGTAGTCACATAGCCAGGAGGAGCATGTGTAGCATTTAAGGGTTGTACTACAGACATTGAGGGAGAAGAAGATTTATGCTAAATTTTGCAAGTGTGAGTTCTGGCTTAATTCTGTAGTGTTCTTGGGGCACGTGGTGTCTAGTGAGGGGATCAGGGTAGATCTAAAGAAGATTGAGGCAGTTCAGAGTTGACCTAGACCGTCTTCAGCTACTGACATCTGGAGTTTTCTTGGCTTGGCCGAATATTATCACCGTTTTGTGGAGGGTTTCTCGTCCATTGCTGCACCATTGACTAGATTGACCACAGCTCCAGTTCTAGTTTTGCCTTCAGCATCGGGTTCATATAAAGCGTATTGTGATGCTTCTCGCATTGGTATTGGGTGTGTCTTGATGTAGGAGGGTAGAGTGATTGCTTATACTTCACGCCAATTGAATCCCTATGAGAAGAACTACCCCATTCATGATTTAGAGTTGGAAGCCATTGTCCATGCATTGAAGATTTCAAGGCATTATCTCTATAGCATTTCTTCTTGAGATATTTACAGATCATCGGAGTCTACAACGCTTGTTCAAGAAAAAGGATTTAAACTTGAGGCAGCAGAGATGGTTGGAGTTGTTAAAAGACTATGATATTACCATTTTGTATCATCTCGGGAAGACCAATGTGGTGGCAAATGCCTTGAGTAGAAATGCGGTGAGTATGGTAGCCTTGCATATATTCCTGTTGGTGAGAGACCGCTTGCATCAGATGTTCAGGCCTTGGCCAATAAGTTTGTAAGGTTAGATGTTTCGGAGCCTAGATGAGTTCTAACTTGTGTGGTTTCTCGGTCATCTTTATATGATTGCATCAAAAAGTGTCAGTATGACGACCCATATTTGCTTGTCCTTAAGGACACGATACAGCACGGCGATGCCAAGGAGGTTTTTATTAGAGATGATAGGGTGTTGCGGATGCAGGGTCGGATTTGTGTGCCTAATGTGGATGGGTTACATGAGTTAATTCTTGAAGAGGCCCACAGTTTGCGGTATTCAATTCATCCGGGTGTTACAGAGATGTATCAGGACTTGAAGTAGCACCATTGGTGGAGAAGAATAAAGAAAGATATAGTAGAGTATGTCGCTCGGTGCTTCAACTATCAGCAGGTGAAGTACAAGCATTAGAGGCCAGGCGGTTTGCTTCAAAAGCTTGAGATTCCTGAGTGAAAATGGGAGCGTATCACCATGGTGGACTCTCACGGACTTTAAGAAATTTGATACTATTTGGGTGATTATGGACCGATTGACTAAGTCCGCACATTTCATTATGGTGGTGACTACTTATTCTTCGGAGTGATTGGTTGAGATCTATATCCGTGAGATTGTTCACCTTAACGGTGTGCCATTGTCCATTATTTCTAATCAGGACACGTATTTCACAGTTGCAGTTTTGGAGAGTGGTGCAGTAAGAGTTAGGCACACGGGTTGAGCTGAGTACAGCATTCCACCTTCAGACGGACGGACAGTCTGAGCACACCATTTTGATAGTGGAGGATATGTTACATGTTTTTGTTATGGATTTCGAGGGTACTTGGAATCATTTTCTGTCGCTTGCAGAGTTTGCCTACAACAATAGCTACTAATCCAGTATTCAGATGGACCCTTATGAGGCCTTATATGGGAGGCGGTGTCGGTCTCCAGTTGTTGGTTTGAGCCGGGTGAGGCTACGCTGTTGGGTACTGATTTGGTTCAGGATGCTTTGGAAAAAGTCAAGTTGATTCAGGATCGGCTTCACACGGCACAATCTTGACAAAAGAGTTACACCGATCGGAAGGTTCGTGATGTTGCCTATATGGTCGGAGAAACAGTATTACTCAGAGTTTCTCCCATGAAGGGTGTTATGAGGTTCGGGAAAAAGAAAAAGTTGACCCCTCGGTATATTGGCCCTTTTGAGGTGCTTGAGAGGATTGGCGAGGAGGCCTACGAGCTCACATTGCCACCTAGTCTATCGAGTATTCACCCAGTGTTTCATGTTTCCATGCTCCGGAAGTATTGCGGTGATGTGGAGCCGGTGGCTATTTTGGATCGGCAGGTTTGAAAGTTGAGGTCAAAGAATATGGCTTCAATGAAAGTCCAGTGGAGAGATCAGCCAGTCAAGGAGGTTACTTGGGAGATCGAGCGAGAGAAACAAAGCAGCTATCCACACCTATTTAAGACTCCAGGTATGATTCTAAACCTGTTCGAGGATGAACGTCTGTTTAAGAAGGGGAGAATGTAACGACCCGGCCGGTCATTTTGAGTATTGTAGCTCAAACACCCCCCCCTTTGTTTCTTGTTTTGTGTTCAAATGTGGTTATGTGACTTGTCGCGGTGGTTGGTTTTGTTCCGGGGATGTTTTAGTATGAATTGGGACACTTAGTCCTAAAGTTACAAGCTTAAGTTGAAAAAGTTGATCAGATGTTGACTTATGTGTAAACGACTCCAGAATGGAGTTTTGATGGTTCTGATATCTCTATATGGTGATTTTGGACTTAGGAGTATATCCGAATATTGATTTGGAGGTCTGTAGGTTGTTTTGTCTTGAATTGGCAAAAGTTGGAAAGTTGAGAAGTTTGATCGAGATTGACTTTGTTGATACCGAGCTTGAAATTTTGTTCTGGGAGTTGGAGTAGGTCTGTTGTGTTATTAATGAATTGTGTTCAAATTTTGAGGTCAATTGGAGTTGATTTGATAGGTTTCGACATCGATTGTAGAAGTTGGAAATCCATTAGTTTCAATAGGCTTGAATTGGGGTGCGATTCGTATTTTTGATGTTGTTTGGTGTGATTTGAGGCTTTGACTAAGTTCGCATGATTTTTTAAGAGGTGTTGGCATGTTTGGATGGGGTCCCAGGGCCTCGGGTGAGAATCGGATTGATTTTAGATTGAGTTTGGGACTTAAGGAAAATTTGTTATGCTTTAGTTCTGGTGCAACTTCACCTGCGAGGGTTTGGCCGCAGGTGCGGAGCTGCACAAGCTGCCATGGGGTCGCAGGTGCAGTCCTGAGTGAGTTGGGCAGTGGTCGCAGGTGCAAGGGTATTTCCGCATCTGCGAGCCCGCAGATGCAACAAAGCTACCGCAGATGTGGATTTTGGTCAAGCGCTCAGGGATCGTAGAAGCGGAAGGCTCCCACAGGTGCGGGTCTTGGACCACAGAAGCTGACCTACAGATGGTCAGGAGTTTAATGAAATCTACTGAAGCAAGATTGCTTCTGCAGAAGCGGGGCTGCAGATGCTGTTGGTGAGTCCGAAGAAGTGGAAATGCTGGGCAGACGGTTAGAATCGAGGGTTTTGAGAATTTTCTAATTTTTGGACTTTGGAAGCTCGGCTTGTGGCAATTTTTGAGAGAGTTTTCACTCTAATTCAAGAGGTAAGCAATCTTTGATCATTTTTGTCCAATAATATTGAAAACCCAATGATGTTTACACCTAGGTTATGTGTTTTTGAAGTGAAATTAGGAGGATTTGGGGTCTATATATTGGAGAGTAAGATTTGGGGATTTGAGGTTCGATTTATGGTCAGAATTGGATGATTTTGGTATCGTTGGACTCGTTATTTAATGGGTAATCATATTTTATAAATTTTGTCGGGTTCCGAGGTATGGGCCCGGGTTGAATTTTCTGATTGACTTTTTGAATTTGGTTAAAGAACGTAGCTTTATCGTATGGAATCGGTTCATATATTTTCTATTGATTATATTGAGTTGTTTGTGACTAGATTTGAGTCGTTTGGAGTCTGATTCGCGAGGCAAGGGTTTGTTAGAGCATTGAGTTGCGCACTTTGAGGTAAGTAACACTTCTAAATTTGGTACTGAGGGTGTGAATCCCTGAAATATGTGTTACATGGTTGGTGTTGACGTGACGCACATGCTAGGTGATGGGTGTGTGGGTGTGCACCATGGTGATTATGACTCAATTGATTGTGTGGTACTGTGTGGTTATCTAGTCTTATTTTATCCGTGTAAATTCTACGTGTTATAGTAATTGAGTTGTGATTCATGTTAGAAATCATATTTAGGCTATATGCTGATTCTGTTGGGACCCACAGAGTTCATTTCTACTATTGAGTTATTTGCTTAAGTTGTAATTATGTACTCAGTCATATTCATTCATTTGCATATCATATCTCAATCTCTGTTATGTTACATCATGTTATCATTGTTTGGGCTAAGTGGTATGAGATTTGTGAGCCCGTGAGACTAAAGAGATTAACAACTGAGTTAGGGTCTAAGAGCTGGATTTGTGAGTGATATCGTGGATCGGGTTGCACGCCGTAGCAGGCCATATTGGCTTTATATCTATTATTATTATTATGGATCAGGCTGCACGCCGCAGCAGGCCTTATTGGCTTATTTATTATTACAGATCGGGCTGCACACTACAGCAGGCGTTATAGGCTTTATATTAGCGCTTGGGCAGGATTTACCCCTCCGGAGTCTGACATACCAGAAGTGAGCGCAGGCATAGTGATTTATATACACGTGCTTTTGTGAGGTGCATTGATGCCAGGCACCATTGTGTGCTGTGAGTGGGAAATGAGAAAAAGAGATTGAGTACTTTGAGAGTGGAAGTACTTGTGATTATCATTATGATACATTGCATTTGACATGCATATTTGGCATGCAAGCATAGAGATGTAACATTCCTCATGCTAGTTGTGCTTAGCATATTTTTATCAGCGTTGAGCTTAAATTGTTGAACTTGAAAGCATGCAATTTTTGTACTGTGTACGAGCTGATATGGAAGTTTCTCTAAGTTATTACTATCATTACATTGTCATATCTGTATAGCCATTATCTTGGTTCAGACTGTATCTTTCTGAGCTCGCACTGCTTTCAGCCCAAGGTTAGTCCTATTACTTATTGAGTACATTGGGTCAGTTGTACTCATACTACATTCTGCACTATGTGTGCAGACAGGTACATCTGGACGCGGTGGTTGCTAGATCTGGTGCTAGTACCTACTCGGAGACTTCGAGATAGCTGCGACTCCCCCAAACCTTGACTTTCCTTCTTTTCATTTTTATTCAATACTGTTCTATTTTATTATACAGTTGTACTAGAGTTTTAGACTATGTTGACATTAGTAGCTCATGTACTCGGTCACACCAGGATTTTAGGATTTGTGTAGTTGAGTTACAATTATTTTATCAGGTATTTATGAGGCTTTCCACTATTGAGTTTATTGAATCTTGTTTTTAACTCAAATGCATAGTTGTTATGTGATTGTCGACTTGCCTGTTAATGTATTAGGCGCCGTCATGACAGGTTGGGATTTTGGGTCATGACATAATGTTTCTCTTGCATTGGTTGATATTATTAAGTTATTTTTTGCTAGATTTGAGTTGAGCGGAGGTGAATTTAAAAGGAGAAGCAATTTTAGAATATTAATTGGGAGTTTTACAGTATGTATGTAGCCTAACTTTGTGTAGGAGAATTACCCCTTAGGATTTGGTCTAAATTGTATTATTTGTGCTATGTGAAATGACGTGTACATGAGGTGACGAGAGTGTACACAGGCGTATTTATGGTTTGTGACCGTATTAGACCTTAGGCTATTAATATGCTTTTAATTGGTGTTGTTTCTATATGAAACATGCTTTGTTGTTGAATACTCCCTGCACTCTTATGTTATTGTTATGATTCTTGTGCATATTGTAGTTGAGCCGTGGGCTATATCTTGAAGTGATCTTGGGGTACTGTTGTTTTATGATATTGTGGCACATATGATTGTAATGACTCGACTACTCGTTTGGCTTACTAGATCCATGTTTCCCTATTTAAGTCTTTCCATATGTTCTTTTTCTATTTTATGACTTGCAGGGTCGGTTGGTTTGATTTTGGAAGGGTTCGGGTTGAATTAGGAATACTTAGTTCCGTAATAGTTGCCTAAGGTGGCCAAGTTTTACTTGAGTCAATACTTGAGCAAACGACCTCGGAATCAAAATTTGAAGATTCCATTACATTTTTATGATGATTTTGGACTTGGGCGTATGCTCGGATCAAGTTTCGGGTGGACCGGGAGCATTCCGGCACTTATTGTTGAAATTTGGCGTCTGGAAGATTTTAGAATTTTCTAAGTTTTATTTTAAGTAAACTTTGACGTTATTAATATCCTTTTAGGATTCCGACCCTTGGAATAGGTTCATATAGTGATTTGTGACTTGTGCGTAAAATTTAGCATTATTCTGAGATGTCTAAGTATGATTTGTCGCATTCGATGTTAGTTGTAAGAAGTTTGAAGTTTAAAAATTGATTAATTTGGTGTTGAGGTGAGATTCTTGGTTTTTTGATGTTACTTTACATGTTCCGAGACTTCGAATAGGTCTGTAGTATGTTTATAGACTTGTTAGTACATTTGGACGGGGTCTCAGGTGGCTCGGTTGAGTTTCAAACCACCCAGAGCAAAGTTGCAGTTGGCTAATTTTGCTGGTGTGGTGGTGTGCTTTGCGATCGTGAAGGTAGTCCCACGATCGCGAAGGAGGTTGGAGAAGGGTCCTGAGATTTACTCTTCGTGAACGCGAGGTTGACCCTGCAAACACAATGGAGGATCTGGCTTCTCTTCACGAACGTGGGGCCATCTTCACGAACAAGAAGAAGGATGAGGCGGATGGGGGCTGGAAGGTAGTAGCCTTCGCTTACGTGGCTGGGGAATCACGAATGCGAAGGGCTGCGATTATTGTGCATCGCGAGCGCAACCGGGCTGTCATGAACACAAAGAGGAAGAAGCTGGATGAGCCAGTTGGCTTTCGCGATTGCGAGGGACTTTCTGCGATCGCGAAGAAGGAATCACTAGGCATATTACATTTTTATTTTCGCGACATGGCTCAATTCTCTCACTTTTCACTTGGGTATGGACGATTTTGGGATCTCTTTTGGGGGAAATTTCATCAAGCATCACAAGGTAAGTGAATTCTACCAATTATGAGTACATGGATTATGGGTTGATTTTAACATAGAAATTGGTGAAATTGTGGGATTTTGTTGTAAAACGTAAGGTTTAGTAAAAATGGGATTTGACTAGGAAATTGATTATGGAATTGAGAACAAGTTATATATTTGAGTTCATAATGTCATGGGTAACATTTATCTTCAAAAGTTTTCGGAATCTAAGCATGTGGGCTCGGGGTTGACTTTTGTTGACTTTCTAAGCGGGGTTGAAAAATTACTCTAACAGATAAATTATGAACTTTTGGGCATATATTGATTAGTTTGTACGACCTTCGACTAGTTTTGGATTGCTCGATTTGAGGCAACTAGTTAGGTTGGAGATCCGAGTAGTGAGCTTGAAAGCAAGGTAAGTCTCTTCCCTAATCTTGTAAGAGGGAATTATCCCCCTAGGTGTATTAATTGTTGTGTGCTACTTGTTGTGGGTTCTACATACACACGAGTTGACCAGAGTCCGTACGTAACTAGATCTATGTTTATGTCCAGGTAGACATAGATTCACATCGTGCTTTAAATGTGCTATTTGAATTAATCTTGTTTGTTTGATTTCGTAAATTTATGACTGAGATTGAGACTAGAATAAAAATATTGGCTGAGTCTCTTACTTTGGAATTGTGAAATATTTGATGAACTGTAGTTTCGTGTCTTTTCGACTCGCATGTATTTTCGCGAGTGAGGGAGTTTCTCTATTCTTATGGGATCGGGTCGTTCGCCTTGGCAGGATTACAAATTATTCTTATGGGATCAGGCCGTTCGCCTCGGCAGTATTATAAATTAATCTTATGGGATTGGGCTGTTCACCTTGGCAGTTCTGTGAGCTACTCTTATGGGATCGGGCCATTCGCCTCGACAGTATTATTTAATACTATGCGTATGGGATCGGGTCGTTCGCCTCGGAAGACTTGTGCATAATACTTAAGATTTTATTTGGTATTGTTATCAATTTATCTTGTGCCTTCGATGCCGGTTATGGCATTTTAGTGATTTCGTGCTAATTCATGTTTGGATATTTATTATTAAAGTTTATTTGTCTCGTTGCTACTTGTTGTGTTTCATACCTGCCTACTTTATGCACTTTATTATTTGACCACTAGTAAGTGTCGAAGTTGTCCCCTCGTTACTACTTCTTCTAGGCTAGACTAAATACTTACTGGATATGCATTGATTTATATACTCATACTACACTTCTACACCGATTTTGCAGGTACTAAGACAGCTACTTCCGGTGGTCATACAGGCACGTAGACGCATTACATGGAGACTTAGTTGTGAGCTTCCTTCCCTGCTTCAATTTGCACCACCCAGAGTCTCCCTCTTATCATATTTATAATTTCTGCCTATTCTATTTCAGATGGTAGCTGTTGTGGTTCTGTATATTCTACTAGATAGCTCATATATTTGTGACACCGGGTTTTGAGGATTTCTAGAGGATGTTAAATGATGTACCTAATATTATTATCACTTTGACTTATGTATTATTCATACACTGTATTTTGGAAAAGAAGAACGAATGTTTTCATGAGTTTTAGATTTAAATTATATTTATTTAATGAAAGTTCTGAATTTAAAAGTTAAAAGGGATAACTAAGTTGGAGGTTCACGCGTTGGCTTGTCTAACAGTATCGTTGAGCGCCATCACGACCTATTGTGGGGTCTGAGTCTTGACAGTTTGATATCAAAGCCCTAGGTCCACATAGGTCTCAAGAGTCGTGATCAAGCCTAGTAGAATTCTTCGAGGGGCTATAGGGTGTAAGAAAACTTCTCTTTCTTCATCTCCTATCGTGCAGTTGATGTTGTGCTAGGTATATATCTCATATTCTCTCACAGATTGTGAGAACGTGCATGACGGTACTACCCGACAGTAGGGGCTGCTCCCCAGTTGTTAGAGGCAGAGGCTGAGGCTGAGGGAGGGCCACAGCTGCTACTAGAGGACAAGGGTGTTCTAGAGTTGCTCCAGTAGTACCACCAATGGATCAGGTGGAGGAACGCATTATTGAGGAGCAAGATGAGGTTCTTGCAGCTAAGCCAACCCCAGTAGATTTTATGACAGCACAAGGTTTTCAGAAGGTCATGGGTCATACATTGTGGTTCAGGGATTCTTTGACTCAGGCTGGGACATTTCCAGCAAATCTAGCCACACCTCAAGCGGGAGGGGGAGCACACAGCCCTACCGCTCATACTTGTGGGCACGTTGTTGCCGTTTATCACACCTCAGGTGCACTACCTGCAGGCAGGCTTAGCCGGTTGCAGCAATTAGACCAGAGACCAGACCGGTCGTGCCCATTAAGAGAGCAGAAGCGGCTGGACAGATAGACTAGACTTCTTACTCCTTTCTTTAGCGGTGAGCAGTTCGAGGACCCTCAAGATTTCATTGAACGTTCCAGGGAGAGGCTGCATAACATGGGAGTAGTGGAGTCCAATATGGTGGACTTCACCATATTTTAGCTAGAGGGTAAGGCCCGCAGATGGTGAAAGTCTTATCCCCATAGTAGGCTAGCAGGTTCACCTCCCTTGACATGGGATCAGTTCGCACACCTTTTCCTGAAGAAGTCTATTCCACCTTTAAAGAGAGAGGATCTATGGGGTCATTTTGAGCGGCTCAGATAGGGTCAGATGTCTGTGGCCAACTACGAGACAAGATTCACTGACTTGTCTCGTCATGCAGCCATCATACTCTCCATAGATGCTAAGACGGTTCGGAGGTTCATTGCTAGGTTGCACCCTAAGATTCAGTTTTATATGGACCGAGAGGCAGAGATGGGGACTCCATTCTTCCAGGTTGTTGAGATAACTCGAAGGATCAAGCGTATTCGCAACCAGAGTAGAGAGTTCATGTCGAGGGATAAGCGGCCTCGGTATTTTGGTGGATTTAGTAGCGCCTCTTCTGGAGGACAGGGGTCATTTTATGAGGGGCCATCCTCGCAGGCCCATGCATTTTGCACCATACCCTACTCGGGGTGCTCCAGCGTGACCCTACTTCATCGCTATTCTAGAGAGTACTTACCGTCCGCCAGCTATTTAGGGTTCCTCTAGTAGGTATTTAGGCTATCAAGGTCAGACTTAGAGTCAGCAGTTCATAATTGAGAGAGGTTGTTTTATGTGTGGGGAGTTGGACCACATGAAGAGGTTTTGCTCTAGACTTCGAGGTAAGGCAGTGCAGCAAGACCATCCACTCATGATTGTCGCACCAGCTGCCGCAATGCCCGTACGATCGGCTAGAGGCAAGGGGCAGGTGGGTAGGTTTTGCCCTAGAGGTAGAAGCCAGTCAGGTGGCGCTCCGTCTAGATTCTACGCCTTTGCAGCCAGACCAGAGGCAGTCGCCTCTGATGCAGTGATCACAAGTATTATTCTTATCTACCATAGGGATGCTTCGGTACTATTTTATCTAGGGTCTACTTATTCTAATGTCTCTTCTCTATTTTCTCCGTATATGGATGTATCTCGTGAGTCCTTGGGTGTTCTTGTATATGCGTCTATGCCAATAGGTGATTCTTATGCTGTGGATTGGGATTACCAGTCGTGTGTAGTGACTTTCTACGGTTATGAGACCAGAGCGGATCTTCTATTGCTCGATATGATTCACTTCGAGGTTATCCTGGCCATGGATTGGTTGTCTTCGTACCATGCCATTCTCGATCGCCATGCCAAGACTGTTACGTTGTGATGAAAGAGTTTCTTAGGTTGGAGTAGAGAGGTTCATCTATTAGCACATCTAGTCTGGTTATTTCTTTCTTGAAGGCTCGACATATAGTCAAGAAGGGTTGTTTGGCCTATTCGGCCTTTGTTCAGGATACTACTGTGGAGACTCCCAAGATTCACTACTTGTGATACGGGAGTTTTTCGATGTATTTCCTGCTGATCTACCAGGCATGCCATCGGATCGTGATATCAAGTTCGGCATTGATTTGGCACTAGGCACCCATCCTATCTCTATTCCGCCTTACCGCAAGGCTCCAGTGGAGTTGAGAGAGTTGAAGGATCAGCTTCAGGAGTGGCTCGAGAAAGGATTCATCAGGCCGACTGTGTCACCTTGGGGTACACCGGTATTATTTGTGAAGAAGAAGGATGGGAGTATGCGGATGTGCATTGATTACCGTCAGTTGAGCGAAGTCACCATCAAGAATAAGTACCCGTTGCCGCGCACTGATGATTTGGTTGATCAGCTATAAGGTGCTAGACTGTTCTCGAAGATCGACTTGAGATCTGGGTATCATCAGCTGAGTATTCGTGCTTCAGATATTCTAAAAATGGCTTTCTGGAATAGATATGGGCATTATGAGTTTCTTGTGATGTCATTCGGCTTGACTAATGCCTCGGTGGAATTTATAGATTTGATGAATCGGGTGTTTAGGCCATATCTTTACTCATATTTTCATTTTATTCGTTGTGGACCTATTGATCTACTCGCGTAGTATGGAGGAGCATGAGCAGCATTTGAGAATAGTGCTTCAGACCTTGCGAGAACAAAAGCTATATGCTAAGTTTTTCAAGTGCGAGTTCTGGTTAGATTCTGTGGCTTTCTTGGGGCGTGTTGTATTAGATGAGGGTATTAAGGTGGATCCTAGGAAGATCGAGGTAGTTCAGAGTTGGCCTCATCCTACCACAACGACCGAGATTAAGAGTTTCTCGGGGCTAGCAGGTTATTATCGTTAGTTGTGGAGGATTTCTCATCTATTGCAGCTCTTTTGAGTAGGTTGACCCAGAAGGGTGCTCAGTTGAGATGGTCCAACCATTGCGAGGCGAGCTTTCAGAAGCTCAAGACCGCATTAACTACAACACCAATGTTGGCTTTGCCCTCCGGTTTGGGATGTGTATTGCGGCACTTCATGCGTTGTTTTGGGTTGTGTATTTATGCAAGAGGGGCGAGTTATTGCATGTGCTTCACATCAGATAAGCCCATGCGATGAATTACCCTATGAACGGTTTGGAGTTGGCTATGATAGTTCATGCTCTCATGATCTAGAGGCATTATCTTTATGGAGTGTCATGCAAGGTCTACACCAATCACCGCATTTTACAGCATTTGTTTAAGCAGAGAGATCTTAATCTGAGGTAGCGCAGGTGGCTTGAGTTACTAAAGGGTTATGATATTGCCATATTCTATCATCCAGGCATAACAAATGTGATCATGGATGCCTTGAGCAGAAAGGCCGAGAGTATGGGTAGTTTGGTGTTCATTTTAGCAAAGGAGAGGCCATTGGCTTTGGAAATTCAGTCCTTAACTAACCGACTTGTGAGTTTGGATAATTCAGAGCCCAACCGTGCTCTTGCATGTGTTGTGGCTCAGTCTTCCTTATTTGAGCGGATCAAGGCTCGTCAGTATGATGATCTGCATTTGCTGAGTTTAAGGATACGGTGCTGCGAGGTGATGCCAAGGAGGTTACTATCGGTGATGATGGGTTCTACCACTCCAGGGTCGTTTATGTAGTCATAATGTTGATGGCCTGAGGGAGACCATTCTAGAGGAGGCACACAATTCATGTTATTCTATTCATCCAGGTGCCACGAAGATGTATTGTGATTTGAGGTAGCATTACTGCTGGTGACGTATGAAGAAGGACATAGTTGAGTATGTGGCGAGATGTTTGAATTTCTAGCAGGTTAAGTACGAGCATCAGAGGCCAGGTGGCTTACTTCAGCAGATGGTTATACCGGAGTGGAAGTGGGAGCACGTCACTATGGATTTAGTGATTGGTCTACTATGGACGTTAAGGAAATTTGATGTCGTATGGGTCATTGTCATCAGAGAGGTTGGCCCAGATATATATTAAGGAGATCGTTGGGTTGCATAGTGTACCTATTTCCATCATTTCAATAGAGGCACTCAGTTCACTAGATAGATGTACAGAGTGAGTTGATACCTGGGTAGAGCTCCGCATGTCCTTTCATCCATAGATCGGCGGACAGTCAGAGTGGACAGTTCAGATTCTAGAGGATATGCTCAGGGTATGTGTGATTGACTTCGGAGGGCAGTGGGATCGATTCTTACCATTGGCCGAGTTTTCTTATAACAACGGTGATCAGTCCAGCATCGAGATGGCTCCATTTGAGGCCTTTTACGGTCGAAAATGTCGTTCCCCATCAGTTGGTTTGAGCCCGACGAGGCTACGTTATTTGGTACTGATTTGGTAAAGGACGCATCGGATAAGGTAAAGTTTATACATGAGCGACTTCGCATAGCACAGTCCAAGAAAAAGAGTTACACGGATTAGAAAGCAAGTTATTATTCATTTATGGTAGGCGAGAAGGTTCTCTTAAAACTCTCACCAATGAAGGGTATCATGAGGTTCGGAAGGAGGGGCAAGTTGAGCCGAGGTTCACTGGTCCATTCGAGCTGTTGGAGCAAGTTGGAGAGGTTGCATATAGGATTTTTTCCACCTAGTCTATCGGGAGTTCTTCTAGTATTCCACGTGTCTATGCTACGGAAGTACCATGCTAACCAGTCACATATGTTGGATTACAGTACAGTCCAGCTAGATGAGAGCTTGGGTTATGAGGAGGGGCTAGTTGCCATTGTTGACAGGTAGGTCCGCAAGTTGAGGTCTAAGAAGATTTTTGCGGCGAAGGTCTAGTGGAGGGGTCAACCAGTCGAGGAGCCGACTTGGGAGACCAAGGAGGACATGCGGAGCAGATATCCACACTTATTCGGCACTCCAAGTATGATTTTAAACCTGTTCGAAGACGAACATTTGTTTAAGAGATGGAGAATGTAACGACCCGACCGGTCGTTTTTCTTACTAGATCCTCGTTTCCCTATTTAAGACTTCTCATATGTGCTTTTCCTATTTTATGACTTGCGGGGATGGTTGGTTTGATTTTGGAATGGTTTGGGTTGAATTCGGGACACTTAGTTTTATAATAGTGGCATAAGGTGGCCAAATTTGACGTGAGTCAGCACTTTGACTAAAAACTTGGGTGTATATTTAGATCGAGTTTCGGGTGGACAGGGAGCGTTTCGATGCTTATTTTTGAAAGTTGGCATCCTGAAGGTTTTAGAGTTTTCTAAGTTTGATTGTAAGTAGAGTTTGGTGTTATTGATGTCTGTTTGGGATTCCGAGCCTTGTACTAGGTTTTATAGTGATTTATGACTTGTGCCTGAAATTTGGCATCATTCCGAGTTGTTTATGTATCATTCGTCGCGTTCGGAGTTAGTTGTAAGAAGTTTGAAGTTCAAAAGTTAAATAATTTTAGTAAGAAAAATGCGAGGAGGGCCCCGCGAACGCGATGGAGGAACTAGTTCCTCTTCGCGAAGGTGGAGCCATCCTCGCGAATTCTAAGAAGAATGAGGCTGATGGGGGCTGGAAGGCAGTAGCCTTCGCGAATGCGGCTAGGAAATAGCAAAGCGAAGGGCTAGGGGGATTGTGCATTGCAAACGCGATAGAGCTGTCGAGAACACGAAGAGGAAGAAGCTGGGCTGGGCCAGTTCTCCTTCACGATCGCAAGGGACTTTTCGTGATCGCGAAGAAGGAATTACTAGGTAGATTATATTTTTATTTCGAGACTTGGCTCAATTCTCTCACTTTTCACTTGGGTTTGGACGATATTGGGAGCTCTTTTGAGGGATATTTAATCAAGCATCACAAGGTAAGTGAATTCTACCAATTATGAGTGTAATACATGTATTATGGATAGATTTAACATAAAAATTACTGAAATTGTGGGATTTTATTGGAAAACCTAGGGTTTACTAAAAATAGGACTTTACCAAAAAACTGATTATGAAATTTGGAACAAGTTATATATTTGAGTTCGTAATGTCATGGGTAACATTTATCTTCGAAAATTTCCGGAATGCAGACAAGTAGGCTCGGGGTTGACTTTTGTTGACTTTTTGAGCGGGGTTGAAAAATTACTCTAATAGATAAATTATGAACTTTTGGGCATATATTGATAAGTTTGTAAGACCTTTGACTAGTTTGAGATTGCTCGATTTGAGTAAACTTGGAATCTAGGTAAGTCTCTTGCTTAATCTTGTTAGGGAATTATCCATGTAGGTGTATTAATTGTTATGTACTACTTGTTGTGGGTGCGTACGTATGAGGTGACGAGAGTCTGTACGTATCGAGATTCATTTTTGTGTCGGGGTAGACTTAGATTCACATCATGCTTTAAATGTGCTATTTGAATTAGTCTTGTTTGATTGATTTCTTTAATTTATGAGTGAGATTGAGATTAGAATAAAAATATTGACCGATTCTCTTACATTGGAATTGTGAAATATTTTTGGATTGGTAGTTCTGTGTCTTTTCGACGTGCATGTATTTTCACGAGTGAGAGAGTTTCTCTATTCCTATGGGATCGAGCCATTCGCCTCGGTATGATTACAAACTATTATTATGGGATGGGGTTTTTTACCTCAATAGTGTTGTAAATTATTCTTATGGGGTCGGTTCATTCGCCTCAGCAGTACTGTGAGCTACTCTTAAGGGATCAGGTTGTTCACCTCGACGGTTTTATGTAATATTATTCTTATGAGACCGGGCCGATCGCCTTGGCAGACCCGTGCATAATACTTGAGGTTTTATTTGGTATTGGTATCAGTTGATCTTGTGCCTTCAAGGCCGATTATGGCATTTTAGTGATTTCATACTAATTCATGTTTGAATTTATTATTGAAGATTATCTGTCTTGTTGCTACTTGTTGTGTTTCATACCTGCCTACTTTATGCACTTTATTATCTGACCACCAGTAAGTGTCGAAATTGACTCCACTTCACTACTTCTTCGAGGTTAGACTAGATACTTACTAGTTACGCATTGATTTACGTACTCATCCTACACTTCTGCACTGATTGTGCAGGTACCTAGAAAAGTACTTTCGGTGGTCATATGGGCGCGTAGACGCACTACACGGAGACTTAGTGGTGAGCTGCCTTCCCTGCTTCGATCTGCAACACTCAGAATCTCCCTCATATCATATTTATTATTTCTATCTATTCTATTTTAGGCAGTAGTTGTAGTGCCTTTGTATATTCTACTAGATTGCTCATGTACTTGTGACATCGGATTTTGGGAATATCTAGTGGATGTTCACAGATGTACCTAATATTATTATCAATTCGACTTATGTATTATTCATACTCGGTATTTTGGCAAAGAAGAACGTATGTTTCCATGAGTTCTAGATTACATTTTATTTATTTAATGAAATTTCTGAATTTAAAAGTTAAAGGGATAATAATGTTGGAGGTTCGCGTGTTGGCTTGCTTAACAGCATCGTTGGGCGCCATGACGAGCTATTACCGGGTTTGGATTGTGACAGTGATCTTGATGTGTGGGTTGATTGTTATTGTGTTGATGAGATGCTCGTGTGGCTACATTGGGGAGACATTCAATTGTGAAGTGCATGTGGTGCGATAAGGGCGGCTATTTATGTGCATGTGACGACATAAGGGAGGCAAACCATTGTTATGTGCATGCGGCGACATAAGGGTGAATTTTGTCTAGGTTGTTATGAGATGTATTAGGGTGCTCCCTTGATGTGGTTCATGTGTTGGAACCGGGATTGTTATTTTGATCTCACACTTGTTTCTTAAATGTTTCTGACTTGTGTTTTATGAGTTGTTGGTTGAATTTTCATCATGCTATCACATGCCCTGTACTCATTTATATCTTGTAGGCAAAAACGGCTTAATTTGCATTGACTTGTTGTTACATGTTCTTCGAGGTTATTGGTATTTGCTCCGTTATGCTTTTCTGTTGTCAGTTTTATGTTGATATTTTGCACAAGTTATTTGACTAGTGAGTGTCTTGACTTGAACCTCGTCATTATTCCACCAAGGTTAGTCTTGATACTTACTGGGTACCGCCTATGATGTAATCATACTACACTTCTGCACATTCTTTGTGCACATCTATGCACCTCTGATCGTGCTGGTCATTAGAGAGTTGAGCCAGAGCTATTGGAGACTTCAAGGTATACCTGCTGTTCTGCTTGCAGGCATCGGAGTCACCCTCTTTTACTTCTTTTCTATTGTTTATGTCTTCCAAACAGTGATGCATATGTGAGACGTATTATGTATTCCTTATAGAGTTTATGACTCAGTATTGCTGAGTTTTGGGATTATGATTGTTATATCCCTGTTTTGGCTATGTTATGGCATTTATCAGCTTTTATTTAATATTTAAAGTTGTTATATTCTGTTCGATATTGTATTGTGATTAGCTTACCTAGTCTTAAAGACTTGGTTCCATCACGATCTTTAAGGTGGAATTTAGAATCATGACAATGCTGAACTGGCCTTTTTCAACAAAAAGAAAAATGTTCATCTTTACGTGGTGACTTGCTTATGTACGATCATAATTATTCACATTTGAACAAGCATTTTGCTTTTCTGATTCATTGTCCTACTAGTTCCTTCAGCCATCTCCAAATTCTTGAAATATTTTCCATCTTTAACTTCATACTTGCATTAATTCGAGCTTTTGCTTGAGCAGGCGTTTCTTCAGTTGATCTTGCTACAGTTCCAGAAAATTATAATGCAACAAAGAACTATGAGTGGATACTGATTAATTATCATTGAGTTTAAAATGACCAACGCTTGGATATGGATTCGTCCCTCTGGAGTCACGTGATTACCCATATTACTTTAGGCCCTGAGCATAGCCACACGTAACCTGTGTCAGGCACATAGATTTGTGCTGTGAGGTATTGAGAAAGGATCTTGAGCATGCATAAATATAACTTTTGAACTCATGCTGCAGTTTAATATAACTGTTGTTGACATATATCATATCTTTGTGTGAAGATTAAGGTGTTGATATCTTAGATACTGAACTAGCTTGTTTTCAACAGAAAGAAAAATATTCATCTTTACAGGGTGGCTTGCTTATATACTATCATCATGATGACGGGTTAGCTCTAATAATGAATACGGAGGTTACCGACCTTATGTACCTTCTTTACTACTGCACCATGATATAGTCGGCCGGGTACGACACCTATTGTGAAACCACTGAGCAATTGGGTTTTACCGAGCTCCATGTGGCCGTGTACGATTCTACCGAGCCTTATGATGGCCGGGTACATTTTTACCAAGCCTATTACGGCCGGGTATGATATGATGATTATGGAGCCCACAGAGGCATATGTTTTTAAAAGTATATGTATGCATATATGTATCATGCATTTCATGTCAGTAGCCCTCAGAGGCATCAGATGTTCCAGGTTGTATCTTCTCTATCTCTCTTTACATTACTATTCTTATTTATGCTTTCCTTTCTTACATACTCCATAGTTTATTCATGCTGATGTCTCTTTTATTTGTGAATGTTGCATGTAGTGCTGCAGGTTTGGATAGACAGGTTGTCGGTCCTCCCAGTAGGCTACCAGTTCAGCAGGAAGTGTTGTCGCACTCCACTTGTCTCGGAGTTGCCTTTCAAATCAGTATACTTATGTACGTATGTTTATGGTTATGGCAGGACCATGTCCCGACCTTATGTTTTTTATGTACTCCTTATAGGCTTGTAGACAGATGTCATGTATATGGATGCTTGTAAGTCCTAGTCGGCGTATGTTTTGAGTTTACAAATGGTCATGTCGGCCTTGTAGGCCCATATCTCGCATGTATAAGTTTGTATATCATGTTGGGTCGTCCTATGTCGAGTATTTCCTTATGTTTTATTCTGGCTATCTAATGACGACCCTTCTGGCCCATATACGCATGAAGTATGGTTAAAGATACGTTACATTGGTGCTCGGCAAGTAAGACGCGGGTGCTTGTCGCAGCCTTCCAATTTGGGTCCTGATAATGTCATATTACAAAATGTATTTATTAATAATAAAACACATTTAGCTCGTGTCTTTTATACCATCTAACCCACGCAATAAGAAAATGAATCTACTTTAAAATAGCAAAGTTCTAAATTTTAACAAAGCAAATTCTTATTAAAATGATTGAAGTAATAAAGACGGACAAACCTCTTGACCGAAGGAAGTACTTTCTTCACATTTTCAAGTCATTAAATTAGTTTTTTCAATCTCAAAAACATCTGTGAGTTGATTAAATACCTGTATTAGGTAAAATTAATAGATGACAGATGGATGCGTTTTTAGTTGACATGTGGCAGTGAAGACAGATAGGAAATAAGTCAGCAAATAGCTGACATCGGTTATAAACATGTGATCGGTATTACATAAGTTCTTAAGGCATCAAGGTCGAGGAAGAGACTATGAAAGAAAGGTACCTGTTGAAGAAGACAGCATTAAAACAGCATTCATTACATAAAATAACAGCATTTATTCTCAACCATTATGCAGCTGTTAAGATGAGTTATTATTCACCTTAAAGAGGAGCATGATTTCGGGATCTTGTCTCCCATAATTTAGCTATAAATAGAGAAATTAATACTCACTAAGGAGAGGAAATACTTGTATGAAAAAAAAAAAGCTAATACTACTCTCCTATTTTATGATACACTATTTTGTTAATATTAAATTTTTGACATTGTTCTTGTTTCTGGAGAAGATCAATTCAAAGCCCAGGCTTGTCTTTTCTTTAATTATTTTTATTTTACACGATTTTGTTCTTCATTATTTTATTTTCTCGGATCAATTTAATCCACGTGTCACGTTACAAATTCAACTGTACCGTTTTACGGGTAAATGGTTTGGTGCCCATCGTGGAGCATAGACAATGGTATTACTTTGATCTGTTCGTCTATTACTAACAAACTTTGAAGTTTTTCTATAGTAATAAAAAAACAAATATGGCACCCAATGATGTCAACAACTCGCTCAATGTTGGAACAAACAACGTCATGAGCATGAGGATAATTTTAGCGGTGAAGATCAGCAGGATGATTCTGCTAGTGAAACCTGCAATGGTCGGAATGAAGCAACTCTGATCCGAGAAGAATGAAATACTCGGCGTGCGAGGATTCCTACCCCAGATGATATGGATGATGAACACGTTGCCAATACGGTTAAAGTTTTGAGAGCGCAGCAAAGGGAAATCATGAACTATCTCTCAAGCCAGGAACGAATAATGAGTAAACTCCATCAAGTGCTATCAGTTGTTTCAAATAATTCCAATGGTGGAGTTCGAGTCCGTCCTAGCGTGCCTGCAGATCAAATAGTGCCGAGAACTAGTAACACCGCTTCAAGGGAGTAGTTTAGATCTAATAATAATAAAGCAGGTAGTGCAGGCAGCGGATCTAGGAATGAAAACCAAAAAAAAAGATCCTTTTAAAACCGAGCTCATGAACTTCACGAGATAAATGAATGATCAAATGGATCAAAACGCTAAAGAATTCCATGCTCGAATGGATCAGATCCCGGGGGCATGTAACCACTCGGCCGGTCATTTTGTGTATTTGAGCCCCGTTTCCCCTTTTTATGCTTCAGATACGTGTATTTATGGTTTTATGACTTGCGGGGTTGGTTAGTATCATTATGGAAAGGTTTTGGGTTTATTTGGACCTCTTGGTTTAGAAGCCTAAGTTAAAAATATTAGCCAAAGTATAACTTTTATTAAAACAATCCCGAAACGATATTTTGATGGCTCCGATAGGTTCGTATCCTAATTTTGGACCTGGGCGTATGCCCGGAATTGAATTTGGAGGTCCTTAGGTTTGCTTTGCTGAAAGTTAGCATTTTGAGGTTTAGAAGTTTTTCCTATTAGGTTCGGAATTTAGTTTTGGGACTTGGAATTGGTCTGTTTTGCTATTTGGAACTTTCTGCAATATTTGATGTTATTTGGAGTTGGTTTGATAGGATTCTGATGCTTGGTTGCAATTCTAGAGGTTCTTGAGTTTTCTTTTAAAATTCATGTGTTCTGATGCCCGATTCGTAATTCTAGATATTACTTTTGTGTTTTGATCATGCAAGCGAGTTAGTATGATGTTTTTAGACTTGTGTGGATATTTGATTTAGAAGCCACAAGGGCTCGGGTGAGTTTCGGACGTGTTTTGAAAAGGATTGGACCCAATTACAGATTGCTGGTGTGCTGGTGTCTCATGTGTCACTATTGCGAACACCAGCATCGCAATTGCGATAATAGCAGAGGGGTCTACCAGGATTGCAATTGCGAACACCAGAATCGCAATTGCGATCATAGTAGGGGGTCTCAGGTGTCGTAATTGCAACACCAGGATCGCAATTGCGAAGAAGGATTGGGTCAGGGTAGGCTCGCATTTGTGACAACTTTGTTGCATTTGCGATCGGAACAGGGTTCGCAATAACGATCCCAGGGTCGCATTTGCGACTTTCCCCTTGGGCTGCCAGGAGCCGCAATTGTGAGGGTTCGCAATTGCAAACCCAGTGTCACAATTGCGGCATCTGCAGCTAAACAAAGGGCTGGAAAGTCAGGATTTCAGCTCATTTCTCTCATTTTAGAACCTAGACTCGGTAAGGAGCCGATTTGGAGAGGGTATTTTCACCTACAATCATTAGGTATGTTGTTTCAATCAATTTTCAACTATATTTCATGATTTTATATGAGATTTAACATCAAATTTATTAGAATCAAAGAGAAATTTTGGGGATTTTTGTCTAAGTTTTGAAAAGTTAAAATTTGGGTTTTGAGAGGCGAATTAGACTCGGATTTGAGAACAAAACACATATATAGACTCGTGGGGTTATGGGTACTCAAAATCTACCTTGCACTCGATTTTTGACCGAGCTACCCGGGGTTGACTTTTTTTGACTTTTGGGAAATTGTGTTAAGATCATAGCTTCATTAATCATAATTAGTTTCTCTTGCATTGTTTGATGATATTAAGTCATTTTTATTAGATTTGAGCCATGCAGAAGCGAATTTTAGGAGAAAAGTTGTTTTTAAGGGTTGATTTAGCTAGTCGAGGTAAGTATCTTGTCTAACTTTGCGTGGGAGAACTACCCCTTAGGATTTGGGTTGATTGTGCTACTTGAGTTATGTGGAAGACGTGTATATGAGGTGACGAGTGTGCACACGGGCTTTATGTGGTATTTGACCGGTTTAGACTCTTAGGTTCTTTATAGACACTTGATTGAAGCTATTCTCATTTGATTTGTCTTTTGTTGGTAATTTTATTCTCACATGGTTTAATTGGAATTGTCATTACATATTCTAGTTTCCATTGTCAAGTTATTGTTGTGTGCATTTACTTGTAGTAGTTGATACAGGCCATTCTTTCCATTGTTACGGTATTCTCATACATTTAGACTTAGTTTGTATCTCTTTCGTTGTTAAACTTATGTCATGTATTTGAATTAGAAGTTGTCATTTCAGGGGAATATCATCATTGTTGAGTTATTGAAGTCGTAGTTGTGAAAGCTATTAAAACAATGAGGTTGAAGTTGTTAATGGTTAAGATATCTTTCCTTGTTGAGTTATTTCTCATTTCTTTGTTGCTATTGAGATTTTGTACACATTGTGGTTGAGCCTTGGGCTATATGTTGTGGTAACATCAGTACTGTTGATTCTGGCAATGTTGTGGCATATGGCACGTGTGCGAGTTGATTATTGTGTGTGATATTGATGCGCATGCGGCGGTATAAGGATATGGGTTGATGTGTATACGGCGAGATAAGGTGGGATTGATACGCGTGTTGCTAGTAAGGGAATTACTTGAAGCTACATGGTGAGATAAGGGGGCTAAAGTGCGTGTAGCTATTTCAGGAAAATGTTTTCAAAAGATACAAATGCAAAGGCTCACGCAGCGATATGAGGATGATTGTGATGGTAAATTGTGAAATGTGATTATGAGGTGTGGTGCCTTAGTTGTGATTCCTGTTGTACATTCTATGTTGTAAAGGCTTGTTGGTTGAACGGACTTTGTTATTCCTTCATTGTTTTAATTGTATTTGACTGTATTTGACTACTTGTTGTTCTTATCATATGCTTATTTTTGTTGTCCTTTATTTCTTTAATACACGTTGTGAGCCTTACATTATTGTACTTCTTCGATGTGATTTTTCTCCTTGCTTCCCGTTATTAGATTATATTATACTATGTTCAGTTTTTCGTTGTCCTTGTAGGTGTCTTGACCTGGCCTCGTCACTACTCAACCGAGGTTAGGCTTGATACTTACTTGTTACCGTTGTGATGTACTCATGCTATGCTTCTGCACATTTTTATGCAGATCTAGGTACTTCCGCTTGTGTAGGACGCAAGTGATTGACCAGTGGAGACTTCAAGGTACACATACTCGGCCCTCGCAGGCCTCGGAGTCACCTTTTACTTTTAGCTATATTACTGTTTATTTCCAGTTCAAAACAATATTGTATTTATTAGTGCATTCTCTGTAGAGCTTATGACTCGGTTCCACTATGTTTTAGGAGTTATTGAAAGTTGTACTATTTGATTTTATTATGATAGATTACCAATTTAAGTTGATATCTAAATTGTTCTTTTTGCTAAATCTTGATGTATTTTAGGCTTATCTAGTCTTAGATACTAGGTGTCATCATGATATCACAAGGTGAGAATTTGGGGTCATGATAGGGGCGGGCACCTCCTGTACTGAAGGGCCAGGACTCAATGAAGTATACTCAGTTTCTGTTCAAACCAAGTGCGGCCCTGGAGTTGATTCCAAAGAGATTCAAGATGCTAGATATTCCAAAATATGATTGAACTTTGGATCAACAAGAACACATCACAACCTACACTACGGCTATGAAGGAAAATGATTTGGCACTGCATGAGATTGAATCAGTTTTGCTAAAGAAATTTGGCGAAACCCTAAAAAAAGGAGCTTTAACTTGGTATTCACTCTTACCTGAACAATCATTTGGTTCTTTTGAAATGCTTGCAGATTCTTTCATCAAAGCTCATGCTGGGGCAAGGAAAGTTCAAGCCAGGAAGGCGGATATATTTCGAATTTCTCAGGGAGATTCTGAGTTGTTGTGAGAGTTCGTGATCCGGTTCCAAAAGGAAAGAATGTTGTTGCTGACAGTAGCAGATAAATAGGCAGCAAAAGCATTCACCAAAGGTCTCAATCCCTTAAGCTCCGATGCCTCAAGGATTTTGAAAGAATGTTTATTAGAATTTCAGGCAACCAAATGGGTTGAGGTCCATAATCGCTATGAATTAAAAATTAGAATTGAAGATGGTTAGTTAGGTTCCTTAGTGTCATCCTAGGGTTGTAATCATGATCGGAATCAAGAAAAGTTCAAGAATGATCTTGATGCGGATCGAAGATCGTCCAGGAGTTGTATTCAACCTTATGTGTCAAACGAAAGACTTGGATGAGACAGAAGGACAGATCGCGAACGAAGTAACAGAAAATTGCAAGATAAAGAACCATCACGGTCCTAGGAATCAGGGTATCCTCAGTTATCGGATTATAATTTCAATATTAGTTTGGTGGAGCTGGTTTCAGCTATGAGAAATATTAAGGAAGAAAAGGTTTTGAAACCCAATTCGATCAGACCCCATTTAAAGGGATCCAAATTTGTGGTGTGAGTTCCATAGTACTCATGGGCATAGGATTGGGGACTGCCAGCATCTTCGTGATGAAGTAGTGATGCTGTCGAAAAATGGTCATCTTAGAGAATATTTAAGTGACCAGTCTAAGAATAACTATGGTAAGGAGTCGGGATGCAATGGAACCGGCAAAACCAATCACCGGGTCTCCTCGCCTAACAATAAGCATGATTTTTTCTGGGGTTGAAGTAAATGGGTGACATTTTTGACAACAAAAAACTATGAAAATATCAGTCACTCGTGCAAGAGAATCTGAGAAGTGTCAGAAGATGATGAAATCACTTTCACAGAGGAAGATGCTGATGGCCTTATACTGCACAGTGATGCTCTAGTAATATCTTTAAATGTTTTAGATTTTAAAATTAAAAGTGTGTTGGTTGATCTAGGTAGTTCAGCCAATATTATCTAATTGTGGGTCTTGGAACAAGCAAAGCTGACCAAAAATATAGTTCTGGCAATAAAGCTTCTGGTTGGGTTCAACCTAACAAGTGTAACGACTCGAGGAGAGATTGTGTTGCCTAACTATGCTGAAGGGTGACAAAATCCACTTTGTTCGAAGTTTTGGATGGCAATATGAGTTACAATGTGTTCTTAGTAGACCATAGATCAACGAAATGAAGGCTATGCCATCTACTTATCCTCAATTGTTAAAATTCTTGACACCAGATGGGATCAAGCAGATAAGAGGTGATCAACCTGCTGCAATGGAGATGAATGTTATCACTTTGTCCATCAGTAAGATGGAATGATCAATAAATAGCAATTAAGAGCTTGAACAAATCGCTTTGTTCACGGAATTCTCGGAAAGGAAGGGTTACTTGGGAACGGGGTTGAGCCCCAAACTCAGGCTTAAAGTTATTGAATTTGTTAAAAGGCAGAATAGCCTAATAGACCCTTGTACTTGTTCCGTTTTGACATCCATGTCCCTTTACTTCACTAGTTATCATTCAGACATTTCTACTTAATCAAAAATTATATTTTAAACCCCTTTGACCGTGTGTGTATCTCACTTGCTTTTTACATGGATGATACGTTATTTTCCACGTAATTAATTATATTCTATCTATGAAAAACACTTAGTATTATTCTCTCTTTTAAAAAATATTAAATTGAAGAAGCATAGAGAAATTGGATACTGCACGAGCTTGCCAAGCTTAGACCAGCACCTTCCATGGCTACTCCCACAATGAACAATCATACTGTCTCTTTTTTTCTTCCTACAATTCCTATAAGACCCATTTCAAAATGCACAAAATCATATCATGATTTTTGTACCAAAAAGAATCTTTTTAACTTCCTACCCAAGCATAAAACTCTTCTTGGGAGCTCATAGAACACAGATAAACTCACCCCACCCCCTCTTTATTTGGTACTTAGTTCAGTTTAAAAGAGTTGAACAGAAGTTTTAGGTATTTTTGAAATTTCAGGTATGTTTGTTGAATCTCATCTATATTCTCCTGATGCCTCTTTTCTGTTTCGGCACGATTCAGTGCTACTATAATCTCAGCCTCAGATTCAAGAATCCTTGGAAGCAGCATGTTAGTCACCATGTGTGACTTTGTTGTGTGGTCGTTTAATGGTGGTGGGAAGGCAATAAAAATAGACTATAAGGGAAAGGAGGCAGGGGTCACAACAAAGAAGATATGAGAGGAAGCAGGTGTTGAAGGAGGGATTAAAAGAGGGGGGAGCGGTTCACGGCCAGAAGGGGGAGGGGAGGGAAAGAAAAGCTGGGGGAAGAAGAATATGCAAAGGGATTGGGGAATATTTTTTTAAAAATACTTTTTCTTTGCTTTGTTGTTGTTTCTTCTCTAATTTTAGTATTGTTTTAATCAAACCTAGTGCATTCACCCGCTTTTAAAAGCGTATAACCACACAATTTATCTGACTCAGCAAAATAAATACCACATAAGCTTGGTCAACGGTCAGAGTGGTTTAAAATATAGGTATTGATCAAGTAGAAATGTCAGGATGAAAACAAATGAAGTACAGGGACCGGGATGTCAAACCGGAATAAATACAAGGGTTTACTAGGCTATTTTGCCTTCTTAAAACTAACATTGACTATTTTACATGGTCTCATTCAGATATGACAGGCATTCCACTAGAAGTTGTTGTCCACAAGCTAAGTTTAGACCCTAATTTCCCTCCGATAAAGCAGAAGAATCGACCGATAGCCGAGGTCAGAAATAGGTTTGTGAAAGAGGAGGTAACCAGGTCGCTTAATGTAGGTTCAATATCTGAAGTAAATTATCCTGATTGGTTAGCTAACGTTGTAGTCATACCCAAAAAGAATAATAAATTCTGAAAGTGTATAGATTATAAGGATTTAAATAAGGCTTGACCTAAGGATTCTTTTCCATTGCCGAATATCGACCAAATGATTGATGCCACAACTGGGCATGAGTTGATGAGCTTCCTTGATGCATACTCCGAATATAATCAAATTAGGATGCACCCGGAGGATCAAGAAAACCTTCATTTATTACAAATTTTGGTACATATTGTTACAATGTGATGTCTTTTGGGCTTAAAAATGTCAGAGCCACTTATTGGAGGCTTGTTAATAAGATGTTTGAATGCCAAATTGGTAAAACCAAGGAAGTTTATATTGATGATATGTTGGTTAAGTCTCTTAGTGCAGAAGATTTCTTGACTCATCTTCAAGAAACATTGACATCTTAAATAAGTACAATATGAAGCTTAATTGAGAAATACACTTTTAGAGTTGGGTTCGGGAAGTGTCTCGGCTTCTTGGTTTTCCAAAGAGGAATTAAAGTAAATCCTCCTAAGATTAAAGCCATAAAAGATATTCCTAAGTAACTGAAGAGTGTAAAGTAAGTGCAAAAGTTGACTGACAGGTTGGCGACCCTTAGCAGATTTATATCAAGGTCATATAAGAAATGTCACCAGTTCTTTTCACTATTAAAGAAGAAGAATGACTTCTCGTGGACATCAGAGTGCCAGAAAGCATTAAAAGAATTGAAGAGGTATTTGTCCAGTCCTCCTTTAATGTCTAAACCAAAGGATGGAGAGCAGTTGTAAATTTATTTAGCGGTATCAAAAGTTGTGATAAGTGCAGTCCTAGTTCGGGAGGAAGAAGTTACACAATTCCCTATTTATTATGTTAGTAAAATACTGTCGTTGGCTCTAGCTCTCGTAGTCGCCTCTTGAAAGCTTAAACCTTACTGTCAATGTCACCCGATAGTCGTTGTGATGACTTTTCCCCTGAGGAACGTCCTTCATAAACCTGAATTATCGGGTTGATTGGCTAAATGGGCAGTTGAAATTAGTGAACTTAATATTGAATAGTAAACCTCGTACCGTAATTAAGTCACAAGTTTTGGCCGACTTTGTGGCTGATTTTAGTCTGGGGATGATGCCTTTAGCTACAAAAGAAGCAGTTTTGGTATTGGGAACTGCTTCTGGTGTATGGACCTTGTTTATGGATGGAACCTCCAATATAAAATGCTCCGGTCTTGGGATAGTATTAATCACTCCTTCGGGAGAATCCTAAGACAGGCCATTTAAACTATTCTATTGACTAACGATGAAGCTGAGTAGGAGGCTATAGTTGCAGGACTTGAATTAGCCCAGAGACTCGGCTTCGAGGTGATTGAAGTAAAGTGCAATCCCAACTAGTGGTAAATCAGATATATGGGATCTTTGATTCCAAAAAAGAGCGCATGGATTAGTACTTGAATAAAGTGCAAGTTTTATTCTCCTTGTTTAGGGAATGTTCAATGATCCATATTCCAAGAGAAGAGAATGTGGAAGCATATGCGTTGGCTAACTTAGGTTCATCCACGGAGATGAAAGACGTTGATTCCGGTGCAGTTGTTCAATTATTGCGTTCGGTCCTAGATGTTGATGGCTACAACGAAGTTAACTCAACCAATCTAATATGGGATTGGAGAAACAAGTTTATAGAGTATTTAAGGCATGGAAAACTACCTGATGACTCTAAAGCCTCCCCAGCATTACGAACAAAAGTTGCCCGGTTATCTTGTTGATGGACAATTGTACCAGAGTCTTTTCAGGGTCCGTTGGCTCGGTGCTTAGGACCATCAAAAGTTGATTATGTGATGAGGGAAGTTCATGAAGGAGTTTGTGGAAATCATTCCGGTGCAGATTCATTTGGTGCTCAAATAAATGAGAATCCGTTACTATTGGCCCCGAATGTAGCAAGATGCAAAGACGTTTGTCCAAAATGTGATAAATGCCAACATCATACTCAACTGGTACATCAGCCGGCGGAACATTTACATTCAGTGCATCGTAGTTGTTCATGACACGGGGGATGGATATAGCTAGTCCTTTGCCTCAAGGGCCCGGGCAGGTAAAATTTCTTTTAGTTTTGACTGATTATTTCATTAAATGGGTTGAAATAGATGCTTTCAAGAAGGTTGGAGAATGAGAATTGATTGATTTCATTTGGGATCACATCATTTGCCGCTTTGGAGTGCAAAAAGAAATTTCTTGTGATAATATGCCACAATTTATAGGTTCCAAGATTACAAAATTCCTAGAGGGATTGAAGATTAAAAGGATCACGTCATCCCCATACCACCCAAGTGCTAACGGTTAAGTGGAGTCATCTAACAAGGTGATAATTCAAAATCTCAAAAATAAATTAGAGGATGCTAAAGGCAGCCAGCCAGAAGAGCTACCGGGAATATTATGGGCGTACCGAACAACGACAAAGTCGAACACAGGAGAAATGCCTTTTTCCCTTGTGTACGGTGCGGAAGCTTTGATTCTGGAAGAGGTAGGTGAAACAGCCATGAGGTATTCCGGGGCAAGCGAGCAGGAGAATGGCGAAGCAATGTTGATTAAGTTGGATCTGCTTGAGGAGCATCAAAACTTGGCTTATTTAATAATGGTGGCACAAAAGCAAAGGATGGAAAGATACTACAATCGTAGAGCAAATTTTTGTTATTTTAAAGTCGGAGACTTGGTCTTACCGAAGGTAACTCATAATATCAGGGAGGTCTATGAAGGGAAGTTGGGACCAACCTGGGAAGGACCTTACCGGATTTCAACTATAATCGGTAAACATTCATATCAACTATAAAATCAAGATGGAGTAAAATTTCCAAGCAATTAGAACGTCACTCACCAAAAAAAGATACTATTGTTGAAGATCCTTGATTATACTAAAAGTACGGGATGCACTTTTAGTGAGGCAGCAACGTAAAGCGTACTTCGAAGAGGGATTGTCGATAACAAAAAGAACTCAAGTGTTCAGATTCTCATATTTGGTATCCGAACACTGGGGGGAAACTACTGTATATCAGAGAACTAAAAGCGTAAATGGTAGCGTCAAAAGGAAAATGGGAAAATGACACCAGGAATTTCTAGAACCCCGAATATATATTGAACTCAAAAGTTCAGTTATTATGAAAGACTTTGAGTCAGGACCGAGGACTGTATGTCCAGCCCCGTAGAAATAAGAAGTACAATTAGCCACAAGTATTGGCAGTTTTATTTACTTAAGTGAATGTACAAATTTTTGGTTTATGTAAATGTACTTTTGGAAGTAGAAGGAATAAATAAAAGTCATTTTGTTTTTATATCTTATTTCTTATCCAATAAAATGGTTTTTCTTTCATTTGAATGTTATTTAAACTTCAAATGCAAGTGTCGGAATGAACAAGAGACGTCCTTTTTAAGAGCATCATAAACATAAAGGTCCTCTCTTATGAAACCTTCACAATTAAAGGTTATAAATTGGAAGTAAGTATGAATACTCGGTATTAAAGTTATCGAGATGTAAAAATTCCTAGACTTCACCATAGAAAAATAAAAGTTCTCAAAAATATCTTTTGTTAGAAGTTAAGTAAAAAGGATATCTTTTTATTTCAAAATTCCGGACTCAATAGAGAATCCAAGATAATTATAAAGGATGAATAAAAATGGAAAAGAATAATACATCAATCGACTTTATCAGCTGAGGTTGTTGAATGGGAAGTCTCCGCTGTATCTTTTAAAGATGAAGTTTGCTTAGCATCTTCGCCATTATTCTCATCATCCCCTTCAACTTCTTTCTCAGTTTTCGAGGACTCAGAGCAAGTGCTCGAGGAGCTTGAAGCAGTGGGCCAGGCAAGAATGTTTTCGAAGGCAGTTGTCTTCTAGGCAAGAGCTTCAATGATGCAGTTGTCTATATTTGAATTGCCTTATTTAGCATCCTCCAAAGTTTTCCTCCTCATGTAATAAGATTCATGAGTTTTCTCAAGCAAGAAAGACTCTCCTTGATCTTGGAGTTTGTCTTGGAGTCTATGGAATGTCGACTTCAATTGCTTGTTATCAACCTTCAAGATGTCATATGCCCCGAAAAGGTCGATATTGGTCTTAGCATGTTCATGGTTTTGTTCCATGACCTTCCGGAGTCTCTCCTCAATTCTTGCCCGCTTTTCTTCAACTGCATCAACTTCCTCGGTTTTGGAACGTAAATTAGCTTCCAAGGTGTTGGTTCTTTTCATGGAAGTAGACTCGCGTTCGGTGCCAAATTCACGGCATCCTGCAGCTCTATCCACTTGATCTTCAATTCAGTACACTCAGCATGCAACTGAGTGGCCTCCTGGCTATGGGCCGTCTTTTCTTGCTCTGTTTGATCCAACTGGCTTCGAATTCGCCCATATGAGCAAGCCATATCTCTAGAGCAGGAAGGCGGTTAACAAGTTGATCCTGCTCAGCCTTAAGTGCCTCTTTATCCAGGATCATTTTTTGTAAGCCCTCAGAGGCAAGAAGGTTAGCCTGTAAAGTCAAAATCAAAGTTATCAAAGATGATGGTTAACAAATATAAAGGGAGGAAAGAAGGATGAAATGCTACTTGAACAGCCATATGCATGTTGTTGTTAATAAGATATTCAACAGAGAGAGCATCTATTTTTCTCCAACCCTTATCCAAAGATAGAGGCTTCAAGTAGTTGGCTACCTCCACTGTCTTGGAAAGCAAGTGGCACTCATCCGAAATCAAAAAAGTAACACTGTGTTTACCGTTAGGGTTCCGGATGGATGTTGAAAAGGCATTTTCTATGTTCCGTTGATCGAATGATCGGGGGGAAAGCACATGTTCCTCTTGTTCGGTTGGGACCGGTGGCGAAGTTAAGAGTTGGTGATAGAATAGAAGTTGGAGGAGCATCAAAAGAGGAACCCATCTGACTGGAAGCGACAATCACAACTCAGAAACGAGACTCAGAATTCTAAACCAATTCGAACTCTTGAAGAGTCCTTCTATGTCCTCCGATTGGGCTGTGGGAGTTCATCATCTCCTTCTTCTTTGAAGAGAAATCGTTTCATTATCGTCCTCGATTTCATCTTCATCAAGGATCACTGTGGCCAGTCCTTTCGGGATCTTTTTCGAAATTGGTGGCTTCTCCTTATCCTTAGCCTTAGAGGTATGTTTTTTTTTTAGTTTTTTTCCCTTGGATTGGGGACTAAGGGTAGATGCACCTTCACCGAAAGCAAGAGTGACATCACGAGCTCTCTTCCAGTTAAGGTCTTCTTGAATCCGTTGTTGTGCCAACTTCGGGTCATGTGAAACCTCGAAGATGAGACAGACATGAGAAGTCAATAATTAACTATTGTACGGAGATAAAAAGAAAAGGGGAAGTTGCTTTTTCCTCATCATGGTTCTTTCCCTTCCCGTTCTTCCTGAATAAAATTTTCTTCCACATACGAGAATCCGATGTGAAAGTATCCAAATTTTTCTGAACTCATTCGGTCAGGTACTCAACTACGGGAAGAACCTAACGGGTGGCTGAAATAGAAGAAAGAAAAGTTTAATTAAGAGAGAAATTACCTTCAAAGTAGTAAAAGAGGGATATTTAAGAAAGCTTACGAGTACAGTTTCAAACTTTGGGGATGGGAGATGTTGATGCCAGTAAAATATCCTCGGGAGAGATAACAACAAACTTCTCCATCCAACTACGATCGTTGTCATCATCCACACTAGTGACAATGGCATGGTGACTGCATTTGCTGAGTTTAATCACGCCTCCACAAAAACTTTTAGGAGCGTGGAGATTGATCATATGTGCAAGAGTAAGGTTTTCTTGAGCCCGAATACATAGGTATCGGAGGCAAGCCACCATGCGCCATATTGTCAGCCCCACTTGAGCCAAACAAACTTGGTAGTGTCACCAAAACTCCAAGATGATTGTGTCTATTTCCTTGCCAAGTCTTAAAGTAAAAGGGTATGTGTAAACGTAAACATACCCTGGTCTGCTGAATGTAACCCTCTTCACTTGGCGAGGGGCTAAAACCTCAATGTTCTTCCAGTCATAATCCTCTTTTACAACAGAAATACTGGTGGGTGAATAGAAGAGGGATATTCACCAATAACTCTATTTCAATCGTTTTCATGATCAGAAGATTCTTTTTTAACATGAAGATCCTTTTCAAAAGACCTCTGAGAAGGGATAATTGTGTTTGTAGAGGGAGGTCCGGCGTCGGGTTTCTTAGACTTGTTCTTCTTGGATGGCCCGCCACCGATGCAAGCCCCGGTGCCGTTAGATAAAGAGGTTAAAATAAAGTTATGTTGTTTAAGGGTGGAAGATGAGTTATAGGAGGAAAAAATAGCAGAAGACATGGTGATGAAAAAAGCGAATTTGTAAATTCTTCTGAGAAAAGGGGAATTGTAGGAAACCTTTAAGAAGACTCGGAGAAGAAAGATTGTACAAGTAAAAGATGAAAGAGGTGAAAAGGGGGAGAAGTTTATAGATGGCACAATTAAGTCCATCATTACCTAGGTAACTGGCGAAAATACTTGCCGAATCGCATATCAATATGTGTTCGGCTCATTAAATGAAAAGAGACATGCACCCTTTCAAGTGTAAGAAACCGTTTAAGAACTTCCCCGCCAAGGAAAGGGAAAGTTTTATATACTTCCCAGTCACATCAAGTCGAGTCATCGGAAAGTAGGGGGCCTATTTGTATTGCATAAACTTTAACAGATGATAGATGGATGAGTTTTGTGTTGACACGTGGTTGTGAAGACAGATAGGAGATGAGTCTGCAAATAGCTGATATCGGGTACAAACAGGTGGTCGGTATTGCATAAGTTCCGAAGACATCAAGGCGGAGGAAGAGAATGTGAAAGAAAGATACCGATTGAAGAAGGCAACATTAAAGGAGTAGCCGTTACATAGCATTTATTCTCAACTGTTATGCATCTATTAAGAGGAGTCATTATTCATCATAAAGAGGAGCATGATTTGGGGATCTTGTCTCCCCTAATTTAGCTATAAATAGAGAAATTTGTACTCATTGAAGGAGAGAAAATACTTGTAAGAAAAAAGGCTAATACTACTCTCTTATTTTGCAAAACTCTTTTCTGCTAATATTAAGTTTTTGGCATTGTTCTTGTTTCCGAAGAAGATCAATTCAAAGCTCAAGTATGTCTTTTCTTCAATTATTCTTATTTTACTCACGTTTGCTTTTTATTATTTTATTTTTTTCGAATCGATTTAATTCACATATTTACAAACCACGTTACAATTTAATTATACCATTTTATGAATAAACAATACCACCAAATCTCTTGTTAGAAGCTCTTTCTTCTGGTTCATCATTCAATGTTTGTTGCTTTTGTACCTCCAAAAGGTGAGGCTTTAAAAATCTACAGTAGAAACCAAAAGCTAATGAACTAAATACACGTATCTTTTTTCAGAATTACTTTTAAAACCAACTCTGGAAGTCTAGTATCTTCATAGGAAAGTATACATGCAGTATAACTTATGCTTAAATTAAAATAGGTTATTCCATTAACCTTTAACTTAAAAAATGATTATTAACTTTAAAATTTGTAATATTTTGGCTTTCACTATAGGGGTGCTTATCAGGCGGATCGGGCAAATATTTACGCTTAACAGTTTGGTTTATTTGTTATTAGTTTATAAATGTAATAACCCGCTAGCCAACCAATACGACTCGGGCAGAATAGTAACGGATTAGCAATTATCGAGCGGTTATCGGGTGGTTTATCGGCTAAATCTAATAGACAATAAAAAATAATTAGAGAATTAGAGATGAGGGAAAATTTAGGATATGACACCTTCATATTGCATTCAATTACCATAGTGAACCTTTGTCTTGAAACTTATACCTGATTAAACATTTTGTATTCATCGCTAAACAAAAAGAAGAGAAAGGAAACGGAACATAATCCGGATAACATAGGCAACAAAAGAAACATGGAACTTATATGAAGTCATATTATAATTTCTAATACAAAAATTTTCAAGATATCAGCCTGGATTCTACTATACAAACAAAGGATCGTGGAAACTCACTTCCTCACAGGAATAACTTTTAAATTCCAGCAGCTTTAGCTCATTCTGCCACAGAGATCAACTTAGATGTTAATTCTTGAGAGTGGAGATTCTTTTTTGTCTCTTCTCTCAGAAAGCTTTTACTGTGTGCCCACCTTTATTGGTCTATCCATAAATTTCTATGGATAAGGATATAGGATAGTACTTTATATACATAGAGGTAAAAGTGTAAATATAAAAACTTTTAACGGATTAACGGTTTATCCGATAAGAAAATTAAGTAATCCGCCCCCAAACCATTAAGCCGTTAATAATAAAATCTTAATCCGTTCACCAACCATTACCCCCAATAACCCGATACCAATAATCTAATAAGTCGATTTTGAGGTTCAGTTAATGATTATGGTTCAGTTTTGAACAACCTTATTTCACCACTCTCTTATAATTTTCTGGCCTTTAGAGAATGTAAATTATTCTAATAATTTAATATATAATAGTTTGAAAATAATTGGCTCTACTTTAGACAGTTCTTATCATTAATATATTAGACCATCATACAACAGAAACAATAAAATGGCAACTATGACCAATTTTATCTACGATCTTCACAGAAACAACTTTTAAATTCCAGCAGCTTTAGCTCATTCTGCCACAGAGATCAACTTAGATGCTAATTCTTGAGAGTGGAGATTCTTTTTTGTCTCTTCTCTCAGAAAGCTTTTACTGTGTGCCCACCTTTATTGGTCTATTCATAAATTTCTATGGATAAGGATATAGGATAGTACTTTATATACATAGAGGTAAAAGTGTAAATATAAAAACTCTTAACGGATTAACGGTTTATCCGATAAGAAAATTAAGTAATCCGCCCCCAAACCGTTAAGCCGTTAATAATAAAATCTTAATCCGTTCACCAACCATTATCCCCAATAACCCGATACCAATAATCTAATAAGTCGATTTTGAAGTTCAGTTAATGATTATGGTTCAGTTTTGAACAACCTTATTTCACCACTCTCTTACTATTTTCTGGCCTTTAGAGAATGTAAATTATTCTAATAATTTAATATATAATAGTTTGAAAATAATTGGCTCTACTTTAGACAGTTCTTATCATTAATATATTAGACCATCATACAACAGAAACAATAAAATGGCAACTATGACCAATTTTATCTACGATCTTCACAGAAATAACTTTTAAATTCCAGCAGCTTTAGCTCATTCTGCCACAGAGATCAACTTAGATGCTAATTCTTGAGAGTGGAGATTCTTTTTTGTCTCTTCTCTCAGAAAGCTTTTACTGTGTGCCCACCTTTATTGGTCTATTCATAAATTTCTATGGATAAGGATATAGGATAGTACTTTATATACATAGAGGTAAAAGTGTAAATATAAAAACTCTTAACGGATTAACGGTTTATCCGATAAGAAAATTAAGTAATCCGCCCCCAAACCGTTAAGCCGTTAATAATAAAATCTTAATCCGTTCACCAACCATTATCCCCAATAACCCGATACCAATAATCTAATAAGTCGATTTTGAAGTTCAGTTAATGATTATGGTTCAGTTTTGAACAACCTTATTTCACCACTCTCTTACTATTTTCTGGCCTTTAGAGAATGTAAATTATTCTAATAATTTAATATATAATAGTTTGAAAATAATTGGCTCTACTTTAGACAGTTCTTATCATTAATATATTAGACCATCATACAACAGAAACAATAAAATGGCAACTATGACCAATTTTGTCTACGATCATTTAATATAGGCCCATTTACTTATCGAGTAGATTAAATGGGTATAAGACACATTGATTTTATCATTAAAATATATTTTTTAATATGACATGGCATACTAAATGTGCATTCTTTGATTTTTAAACCAAAAAGTAATAATTGGATAACTTTGTTGTCCCAAAAAAATAAAATAACTTTGGTAAAATATTCTCGTATGTTAGTGACCACTTAAGCAAATAACTCTAGCTTGAGCTTACCTAGGATCTTATCCCAAGTCATCTTGCGGGTATTTTGACTTTAAGTCCAATGTTTTGAATTATATAACACCAATAATACAACTATTAATTATTGTGGTGCACTTATTATCATGAAAAAGATAATTTACTGAAATACATAATATGATCATCAAAATTATGATTTTCAACTAGCAAGTCATCACCCCAAACTCCTTATACACACAGTGCAGCTTGATACTATATTAACATAATTTTTTTCTTTTTTTTGTTTGCATTTGTTATCCTGGAGTGAGTGAATTTATTAAACCTTTTTTCAATTTTCCATTATCTAACTTTGCTTTATTAAAAAAATGGTAATCATATGATATTGATAAAATGACAAAATGATCCCTTATGTTTGGGATAGGGTCAAATTGATCCCTGAAATATACTTTTAACAACTTTGGTCATTTAAGTTTGTTAAAAATGAGCACTTTTAGTCTATGTTAAATAATTAATAAACTTTGACTGTTAGATTTTATGCAAATTGTGAAATTTTTTTAATCAAAAATACCAAAAGATTCCGTTAAATCTCAAAAACAATAACACTAAAAAATAATTACAATTGACATAAAAAATAAATAAAAAGTAGTAGAAATTACACCTAAAAGCTGAATTAGGCTCCAAAAAATACCAAATATAGCCAAAATTAGAAAATTTGAATCTCCAATCGTGAATACATGTTAAGAAAAAAAATGCAATTCCGATAAATTTAATAACCAAAAGTGCTTAATTTTGGCAAACATAAAGGATCAAACTTATTTAAGATATATTTTAGGACCATTTTGAACCTAACTCCAAATATAAAGAACCATTTTGGTCATTATTCAATATTAATCAATAGCGTGGCTTTACTGCAGGTGAAACGGCGCAATTTCCGTCGTAATCGCGCACACGTTTGGTTACGCTACTCTGTTCAATTTCTTCTCGGAGTTGACAATTCCAACCGTCGACGGCCGCCTATGAAGCTTCAAACTTTTTCCTCCGCAATGAGCAGAAACTTGAAATACTGATAAATTACTCTTTACATTCATTTTCAATAATGTATGCACTAAGATATTTACAGCCATTTGGGACTTCTCTGGCCTCTATTACCTCTCCTTACTTCCATCTCTCTCGTTCCACAATCCTATGTAAGTTTATTCTCTTAAACGCCTGCGCTTCTGTTATATGAAAATTAATTATTACTCCATCCATACCAATTTATGTGAAGGTGTTTGTGGGACAAAGTTTAAGAAACAAATGACTTTTGCAACTCCTGATTTAAAACAAGCCATAGACTATGTGGTTATAAATTATTTTATTAAGGATAGAATTGAATTTTAAAGTTAAATTATTTCTAAATGTGAAAAATATGTCATTCTTTTAGAAACAAACTGCATACCTGGGTTCACTTAGTATGGGCCTTCACTACTTTTACATGAAAATTAATTATTACTCCCTCTGTTCAAATTTATATGATGGTGTTTGATTGAACACAATATTTAAGAAAAAAGAAAGACTTTTAAAATTTGTATTCTAAAACTAAGTCATACACATTTATGTGGCTATAAATCATCTCATTAAAAAGTTTAAACTTAATCTAAAAATAAATAAAAATGTGTTTTTCTTTTTGTGATAGACTAATAAGAAAAGTATAGCATAAATTGGGACAGAGGGAGTAAAACTTATGAAATATACCAATATTGCATTCAGTTCCAAGGGAAAGTACAGTAGCTAAGTATTTGGTATCAGACCCACATCCCAATTTATGTGGGTGTTTGAGTGGATACAGAGGTTAAGAAAGAAAGAAAGACTCTTGAAACTTGTAGTTTAAAATAAGCAATAAAAATATGCAGCTAAATCATCTCATTAGGGTAATTGGAAAGTTTAAAGTTAAATTATTTCTAAATAAAAAAAATGCCATTCTAGACGAAAAGTGCGCCACATAAAATGGGGTAGAGGGGGTATTATTAAAATCACTGTCATCCTGCTATTTGTAGTCTGATGAATCATTCTTTTTTCTCTTTTATAGGTGTAGCAAATTCAGATACCTATTTCTTTTTCTTCATAATTTGTTGCAGTTGATGGAAAATTTGCGCCTTTGAAGACCTTCATGAGATGCATAAAGCCTCAGGTATACAGTCGGGTGTCAAAGTTCGCTGGGGGATCAAATTTTGAGAGATTCCACCATTACTTTAGAAAAGTACAAAATTCAGGTAAGTTTTGGAGTATAGTCTCTGTATGTGTACCTTGTTAGAGTTGTGATGTTTTTGTTTATGAAGCTTATTAGGAAGTCAGAGCTGCCCCCAAGTGGTGTTTTAGTATGGCGTTGTAACCCGATGTTTGGTCCAAGGAGAGGAGAGAGCAGCTTACAGTTTCATAACTTTATTGAAAGACTTCTCTTTTAGGATCACTTCCATCCCTAAGATGTAGTAGTCAATGCATAGGTAGATTGGTATAGTATAAAGGAAAATAGAAGAGAAATGAAATACTGTTTTTTCCATGGTACTTTGAAATGTAATGAAAACATTAAGTTGTAGGACATCTACCTTTCCACTTTTACTTTCCGTTCTCCTTTGTTCTAGCCAAATATTGTGTAAGATTCAAGTTAAGCAGACTCAACTTAGAACTACTGGTACGTATCATGGTTCTTTCCTAGTTTATCAGTTGGAAAATACTGGAAATGCTTATCTTCATCTATCGCTGAAGATCTATGTCTTTATCTGCACATGTTAATTTCTTTTCTTTTTTTTTTCCAAATACAAAAGTTGAATTGGTATATTATGTAAATCAAGTGTTTACTAATGTTTAGTCGCTAATTAAATGTGTTGTTTTAGTTGCATCCATCCTATTTATAAAAGGTTTAGTTGATTTTGAATTGAGGGCATAACTTAATGAGCTTATCTTTATCTTTTGCATCATTGAGTAGGTTGTGACTGATAGTTAGTGAGTATAATTCCCCTTTTTTCTTATTAAGTTGTGCAACAAAAAGATATAAAACATCGCTGGTACTTTTTGTTCTATATTTTTAGTTAGCCTTTACGACCACTTGTGATTCCTGATTTGTAGAAGATCTTTGTTTCATTGTTGGTATACTTGTAGGGCGCAGTTACACTTTATGGAGTGCATTTGGTTTGTCGGCTTTGCTTGGATCTATTAAGCTTTCTCCTCGCATTGCATATTCTTCTGATGGTGAGAAGTTTATGGTTATGATAATTTGAATTAAACATTCTATAAATGTACCAGCTCTGTTTTCTAAATGCAGCATGTTATTCATGCCTAGGAAAGTGTGGTCTAATTAATTTTATGTGAATATTTACTCTTTTCTAATGACATTCTAGGTCTTGATAGTGTATTGGATGACCATCATTTGGGCTTGTTCGGTGATTCAGATACTGAAGAAGATCTTCGATCTCTCTTAATGACTTTAAGGAAGCTGTTGGTTCCTCTCTTGTTTGTGATTACTGTGTTGATGAACTGGGGTCATCCAATAATTATTGCAACTAAAGTTACTATTATTCTTCTTACGACAAAGCCAAGCCCTTTATCAGTTTATGTCCTTGTCGAACAGGTAAGGAACCATTCTTTCTATACAGTATGTCCAAGTCTTTCATCTGCGCTAGAGCAGGGGCAGAATAGCTGGATTCATCGTCATTTTGTGGTGGATTAATTAACATGTTTCCTTTTATGTATCTTCTCTGTCAATTCCATAAAAATTGTGAATGGAGTTTGTATTTTAGCGTGCATAACATCATCTCAATCAAGAGGTAGATATCTGACATGTTTTGCTCACACTTGATGTGAAATATTTCTGTTGCGACATCAAGCAGTTCGCGAACAACCATTCATCTATAAGTTCAAGGTTAGTTTCATGATTTAGCTCCTCGGTGTAGTGTGAGGATGGATTCTGCTGGCATTTTATTTCAAGTTCAAGTAATCAAAATAGCCAAATTAATTGCATTCATGCTGTTGATACTATAGCACATCGTGAAATAGGATGTGGCACCTTTCAGTTAGAAAACATACGCTCATTTTTTTAATGCGACTTACTGATACTTGTAGCTGTCCTCTAAAAACTTTTTCCTGCAGTCATTATATGCAAAGAAAGTTGAAGTTGCAGATTATCTGTTTCTCTCTCTGGCTAAGGTCGAACTAAAAGATCAGGAGTTTACTCTTGTTGGAATTCTGGGGAGTTGGTGGCTTTTGCCCCTATCTTCATGGCAAGAGGCGTCATCTACGCTTAAGAACAAAATTTTGAAGAATATAAGCTAAAGGTCAGCTGCTAATTAGATCAGATCGAGTTAAATTTATCTTTGTTGTAGGTAATTATATTTTCTCTGTAGATCAGATACGAAACATGGAAGGCAATCTATGTTCATACTTGGAGTGCACCAGAATTAGATGATTTGTTCAAGATTTTTGCTTTTGAATTATACTTCACTTGTATCTTCAGAACTAGTTCATTTGGGTCCAAAAAGAGTTATAACCAATTGATAATGATTGTAGAATATCCCTCTAACAGAAGGTTGTCTTATTATCTTCAATATTAATGAGCCACAGAACATTCTAGCACTCAACTATGAACTGTATTCAGTTTACTGTTCTCTCAATTCTTTACAAACCGGTCAGTCACTAAATGGATTTATAGGAGGAGATATTTTTCTTTGGCTGAACTGTGTTCTTTTTATTCTTCTACTTCTTTATTGTTGGATTTGCTTCCTAACAAAAATTCAAGACCATGATGTCGGCCTTTTCTTAAAATGTGTTCCATAGCCTCTGTCCGAGTTGATTTCACTTACTTATCCCTTTCTTTTAAATTGCTATCTCTTATCCGTTTAAAAAAAATATGTGGCAAACCTCTAAACAAAAATAACCATTTGTCTATGTATCAAATGTATGTTTGTATGTATGTATGTGCACACATATGTATTGATGCATGTATGTATACTTGTACACAAATATTCTTAAAGTTAAAAGGCGGAAAGGATTCCAACTTTATTGTGTAGCCAAATAGAAAATATTTGCACGAGTGTGTTATATTTTGTTCTACTTGAATGGAAAGATGTTTTGACATGGCACAAATTTTCATTCAGATTTCTATTGTTTCTGGATTCATCTTTATTTGTTGTAACGCAAAGCCAAAATCTGTGGGACTAATCGAGCTTATATTACTCCAATTGATCGAGCAATAAGCTAGCTCTTTAATTTCCCCTGAATGGAGCTCAGCGATCTGT
>MCJB01025535.1:229114-240404 GCA_002018475.1 Nicotiana obtusifolia | reverse complement strand
GATTTCGAGTTTGTTCCACATTTCTTTGGCAGTTTTACATCTTGAGATTTTCTGGTAATCATCCGGATTTACTGCGCAATAAAGCATGTTGATAGCTCGTGCATAGGCTTCAACTTTTCTTATATCATCATCATTGTATTCCTTTTCTGGCTTAGGAATTTGCTCCTCACCGTTTTTAATTATTTGCCATAATTTGAAATCGGTAGCTCGTACGTATATCCTCATACGTTCCTTCCAATAGGTGTAGTTTGTTCCGTCGAAGAGAGGTGGTCTCGACGTGGATTGACCTTCACCTATTCCTGCATACAAATTTCTAGAAGAAGCCATTTGATCGTTTTCTCTACCGGTTAAGGTTTGAAGAGAATTAGGCTCTGATACCAATTGTTAGAATATATGCACAACGCTAGAGGGGGGGTGAATAGCGTTTTAAGGAACTTTACCAAATTTTCGCAATATGAATATATATAATTGAGAGTGTAAGTGCGAAAATAAGATAGCGAGAAATAAATTGCGGAATGTAAATAGAAATCGTACGCAACGATGTATAGTGGTTCACTACAACTTGTAGCTAGTCCACTCCTCAAGATCACACTTGAGTATTTCACTATCTCTGTCAAGCTTACGGGTGCTCAATAAATCGTTACAACACAAACTCTTGATCACACAAAGTTTACACAACAACCACTAATACTTGAATCCAACAAGCTTCGTGAATCTACAAGGAAGACACTCTTCCTTAATACAACAAGGGACAACTTCCCTTAGGAGTATGACAACACAAATGATCACTAAAAAAATGAACTCTTACAAGAGCATATGGAGTGAAGAAATTTTAGCACAAGAACACAACTTTCGATTACAAGAAAATGGCTCAATATAGCTCAATTAATTATTAAAACTTGAAGCAATGTAATCTTATAAATTGGATGAAGTGTTGTGTTCAAATGAGGTTTAAGAGGGTGTATTTATAGCCCCAAAACCTCATAGATCCGTTGGGAATAGTTGGCTATATTTTATTTAATTAAACAAGAGTTTAGGGACAAAAAATCTTCTGTCCGTTTCCAATAATCGATTGTTAACTTCACACAATCAATTATTAACAAAACTTAGCCGTTATAACCCAACGGTAACTCCAACAATCGATTGTTTCAACTTGACAATCGATTGTTAAAGTCTCTGGAACCATAATAATCGATTGTCACATTCTGACAATCGATTGTTGGAGTTCACTGGAATTGATGGCCAGTGTTCAGTGACAATCGATTGTCTAATGTAGACAATCGATTGTTGGACTGGTTCCAACATCGATTTGATTAATAATTATAAAAACAATTGTTTTAAAAAGGTTTCAATGGTTATTTTGAAAACGTTTTTAGACTTTGAGCCAAGTTCTTTAAAACGAGAGTTGATTCAAGATAACATTAAAACTCAAAACAAAATTAAGGCTAAAGACGACATCTTTGGTCTTCAATCTTTTGCTTCATCAACTTGTTCCATTTATTGATTTGCATTTTAGCATCTTGAGAGCTTGACTTGTAATCATAACAAGGTCCATAGCAATCTCGGCATTTCATCAATAATGGTTTGTTGATTATCAAAACCTACAACAAGACGCAAAGTCATTAGTTAAGGTTTCATCAATATGAATGCGTTTCCAACAGTGTTATGTTATGATAGTTGGCGGGTGTTTTTGGAGAAATGTTGAGGGTAACTAAGCTTTTCATTTAGACCTTATATTATAATTTCCACGTCCTTCAGTATTTAGTCAGCTCTCAGTATTCAGTGAATGTAATAGTCATTCAATTCAGTATCTAAGTAGTTCAGTGATCATGTATTCATTCAGTTTAGTATGCAAGTGTTCATGAAAGTTCATGTTTCCACGAGACCCCTTTAAGGTCTAGAGTTAGTCGAAGTTAAAGTCAGGACAATCCTTCGAGATAAAATAATCCGTAAATGCAGACTAGGTATGGACATGTCAAATGAGTATTAAGATGGCATCTTAGACATATGAAGTCCTATCGGGATGAGTATGGGTGAAAAGAGTTGTTTTGGAATCAAGACAGAGAGTGAGGTGTATAAGATTCGATAAAATCGACTAAGTTTATGGAAGGTCTATATTCTAGAAGGATTTTATAAATATATCCGTTGGGAATTTGGGAAAATATAAAATATGAAAGTTGTAGCCCTTTGAAATATCTTTCCAATGACATATTGTGGAGCCAGAACAGATTTATGAGCAAAATGTTATGTGTGTTTTACCGAACAATGTGCAGTATACGCGCCCAGATGGTCTCGTGCGCGGCCGCGCACTTATGGCAGTGCTGCTGCTTTGCTGCAATCCAGGTGCGCGTTTGGGCCTTAAGGTGCATGAGATCACACCCGGGGGGTCATTTTTAAAGCCCTACTTCGTCCCCCACACCCCAAAACACAAAAAACTTGCTCTGGAAAGGTAAGCTCTCAAGAACCTAACTCCTCCAAGGTCCCTCCACCATTTAAGATACGTTATAATGGTGATTCTAAGTTAATTTAAATTATCCAACACCTTATTAACATGGGTAAACCCTCCAAATCATTAGATATTTGATTGGGACATCAGTTTTGGGAGACAAAACCCTAGAACTCGAATTCAAGAAAATTAAACGTCAAGAAGGTAATATCTTCACCCTCTAATTGATTATAGCATTGGATTAATGATTATAGACTACAAGTTCATGAGATATGGGTTGATGGTTTTTGTAGAAAAACATGAACAATTATAGATTTGGGTTGTTGATTGTTGATTATTTATTAAGGTTCTTGTTTATCTTATGAGTGATTATAGAAAATTGAGATTTTAGAATTTATCTATGAGCAAGAGAATGGGTATTGGGTGTAGAAACACCATTAATAAAGGCTATGAAGCTTTATGCCCACCAAGTGTTTGAGAATATGCCTAAGTGACCAAAACATGAGTATTATTGTTGATACGAAATCCCTTTGACTTGTAGTGATATAGATTAAAGTTAGAAGGGTTGACGAATGTTGTATTACTCTCAATAGCAGGAAGTTAAGGTATGCGAGACTAACTCTCTATGTTTGGGAATGTTAATGATTGTCCTTACACTACGTTTCTTTTACGACATTACTAATTGCCTCAAAAGTATAGTTAAGTCTAGCTCATTGAATAGTTACAGAACTTTTATTATCTAGCTTCATAACTCATTCATGACTTTTATTCCAAACGTTGTGAGTTCAATGCGTAATCAATATAGACGTGTGTTTGATGCCCATGAGTCTCAGTCTAGATCACTTACCATGTCATAAACAGTTGAAGTTTCAGTTTTCATAATCAGTTCAAGAATACATATCTCAGTCTAGCTCTATTCAGCATTCAAGTATCATGTAACTCAGTATGGTTCAGTATTTCAGTATCATGTATTTAAGTATGTTCCTGATTCTTAATCCCTGAATGTTGAACACCTGTATTTGGGCTTGAGGCCGCAGTTTATGCTTTGTGCATCTTTGGGCCCAAGGCTGCAATTTGTGCACAGATATATTGGGCCTGAGGCCGCAGTCTATTTATTTAGATAAACAAGTTGTTCATCATTCAGAAGAGGAAATATTCATATCCTTACTTCGTTTATCAGTTATCAGTTATCATTTCAGTTTCAGTTTTAACAGTTATCATTTCAGTTATCAATTATCAATTCTCATTTATCAGCTCAGTATCAATTTCACCATTTATATTTCTTTCTTTCAGTTGCTTTACATACCAGTGCAATTCAAATGTACTGAAGTCCTTTTTGCTTGGGGCTTGCATCTCACGATGCATGCAATGATTTACAGGTTGACGATTCAAAGCGCTAGGATCCTCGTACCAGCATTTGGTAAGCCCCAGTTCTTTCGGGGCTTTACCATTACGTTACAGTTTTTATGTATTTATAGACAGTCAGTGTTATCAGTACTTCGTTAGAGGCTTCATAGACTAGAGTAACAGTTAGATAGAGTCGCATGCTTTTCATGTTAAGCAATATTTGCTACAGATATGTTTTAGAATTATATTAGTATTTCCGCACTTGATTTATATCATTCAGACTTTCAGTATATCAGCATGTGTTAGTTTATTTTTCGTATTCAATATGTTATGATACCGCATGTTGATTCAGTCAGCAGTTGGCTCGCTCGGTGCATGTAGTCAGGCACCGGGTGCCGTGTTACGTCCAAGCCCAAGTTTGGGGCGTGACATGCATCTCAACTATAAACCCAGCCTTTCAATAATGGATTCAACTCGACTCTATTGTTCTTTCGTGGATTTAAGCTAATATTTCACAAGAGATTCTTCTAGCTATTATCAAACCCAACCATATATACTCTAACCTCTCGTGAAGCTTGGCTTCAAATAGAACGTTTGTTTCGTGATCAAGTTTCCTCTCATACTCTCCGACTTAAAGTAGTTTCATAACCTTAAAAAAGGGCGATCTCTTGCCTCAAATCTATTGTAGATGCCTTAACCTCTATTGGCAAACCCATTTCTGAGACAGATCTTGTCCTTCAAATCCTCTTTGGTCTTCCTTCTGAATATTTTTCCATTAGTACCTCTTGTAAGAGTTTATGGAGTTGCAGATATATTTTGTATTAAGAATAATTGTATGTTGGTTGCTATCAAATTAAAAGTGATCTATTAAGGTTTAAAGTTAAATGGGTCTATAAGACACCTCCTAAAGTATGGGGTCTTATGTGTAGATATCCAGATGTAACTTTTAATTTGATGATAGACTAAATTAGAATTACATAAACATGTGCAACTATAAATGAGTTATGGTCCCAAATCAGACGTAGGGTTTTCTTTTCTGATATCCCGTCGTTGGAAATTAGAGCCACCCACGTCTTAGTTTGGAAGATCGATAACCGCAAGACTAAAGAATCTCTATAGTGCTCATGGATTCAAGTACGCTTCCGTATCTAGTAGTTATTCTTGATGATTTAACATAATAGTTCTTGGGTAAAAGATGATGGTGTTTATCTTTAAAGTATTTTTTAGTTCTAACACCTCTATCTCCACTCGTGTCCCTCTTCCTTCTTTTGTTGAAACCCGTTCTTTTCTTTTTCTTCATTAGTCTCAATTGGCGAGTATCTCAATCAACTACAGTTTGTTGCAAAACAACAATTTTCTACTTCTTATGGTTGAGATCGTAGTAAAAATTACAATGGAGGTCGTAACTCTAATGACGGACGAGGTAGAGGCCGTCATAATCATGGATACTCAAAGCCTTTTGTTGCCATGCCTCATCTATTCAACCCTCGACCTCGTGTTGACTTGGCATGCAAAATGTGTTGACTGGTTGTAATTGTCTCTAATATGGATGAAAGAGATCGTGAACTGTTATAAATACCAATAGTATTACTAATAGCATGACATCATCAACATGGTATTATGATTTTTTCTTCTGAAGATGTTATCTTCAAGAAAAATAGCTTATGCGAATTACATAAAACTGAAGCATATTAAACATATAACCTTTTAGTAACTATTTTGGAAATCATTAGATTTGCCGGTGAGGTGGGTTTGGGCTGGCAAATCATTTGCGTATTTGCACCTTTTCCTTTTTTCCCCTCTAGAATAATGCACTTAGCAATTCTTTGTTTTTTTTTAATCCAGTAATAGAAGTAAAGTACCTGCCATAATGATCATTCTAACTTGAAGCTTGCACTTTATATCTGATTCATGCTCTTGTACAAAGTTCTCTTGGATGGCAAAAGGGACAAAGAACGATAGAGACATCGAATTGTAAGAATCATCATTTAACTAAAATAAAAGATATCCAGAAACCATGTACAATTTAACGGGAAAAAAAATACAAAAGAAAATGAAACTGATGACTCCATGATTCCACTGTGGAATTTCCACAGCCTGTATATGCAAAAACATAGTAAAAAATCTTTAACACTTCAAAACTTCTTATAGATATAAATCAAGAAATGGTAAATAAGCGTAAATGCTATAGCAATAATGATTTGTTGCCCAATTGAAAGGGTCTTCTCTTTTTCATGCTTAGTTGAGTCTTCGGTGATCTTAGGAGGAGAAAATAGTAAGGCCATGGAAATGCAGTCCTCTGTTTGAACTTGAAAAACTGGCCTTCCTATCACATGCTTGTATTGTCCACCACTCCATGTCTAAAACAAATCAATTTATTAAAATTGAAAAAGAAAAAAATAAAACAAGTCATAAATCATATATTACTTTAAGATTCATATTGCAAATCCAAGAGATTCTTTATGATTGTGTTTTCATTCAATCTAAAATACTGATAGGACAATGTGGTTAGGGTGGGGCAGTTGTTCGAATTAAAAATGGAACAAAAATACTAAAAGAAAGAGGCTATGAGTGTAAATGGTAAAGTGGTGGTTTTTGTGCTGTTTGTAGGGTTTCTATAACTGACATATGATGGCCGTCATAATGGACCATATGGAGTATTTGCACAAACAGCCATTTTATAGTCACTATTTAAATTTTGTCACGGTTAGTCAAGTGAGTTAAAATTGTAAAAGAAATAATTACCTGTAATAGATCTCCAATGGTGACTATAAGGGAGTCTTTATCCGGCTGAAAAGAGACCCAGCCTTTCTTTGAATAAACATGAAACTCTGAGCAACCATTGCTAACATGCACACACAATGAATGAGGAAACTCGGATCCTCTTACCAACATTCTAATCACATCATATTTCAAGGTGTTCATGTACTCTTGATCTCCTTTTATACTTCCCTTATGCTTGTGTAGATAACAGATGGAGTTTGCTGGGAATTCTCCTAATTGCTCCTGCATCTCCCCATTTTCATGGATTAATTTTCTGGGAGTAATATTCTGCTGCAGGAATTGTAGGATTCGCCGAGTTTTGTGTTCCATTTCATCCAAAAGCTTTTCCATCTTTTCACTATTGACATTAAAATTGAATAAGTTTATTTGTACGATACGCCAAGGTGAATTATCAGCTAATATAATAAAATATCTCACGTCGTAAGTCATCATCTAGCATGCACGCGAAAGCAAGAATAAAATGAAAGAACAAAAAGAAAAGTAGTACGTGATGCTAATGATTTTAGCTTGTGCATACTATAAACAATGTAATTAACAAAAAGATTATCGTTACTGTAATTTGCAGCAAGTAATCAACTAAGGGGTCATGTTTAACATATCAATACATGTTCGAGTCAATAATTAATTATGCATGAATGCTTGTTTACTACTTTACTTACACAACCTTTGTACGAAATTCGAACATATATATCATGATAAGAAGGGTATTATCCAGCTTCGACAATGAGAGTGATTGCATTAATTAATGTCCTCCAACTCAGAATATCTAACTAGTATATAAATAGCACACTCTCTAAAACCATTTATTGTAAAAAATTTATTCATCTTTAACGTAGAGGTACACAATACATAGTTCCTCAGAAAATTCAAGCTAGATGCTTTTACCCATGCAGACATGTGTCCTTTTTTGGGCTATTTCGAATTATGAGTTATGTTGTTTGGATTGTTCAAAAAAATTTATTATATATTATTTTTACAATTCATATTAAGTGCGAAAGTATTTTTGAAGAATTAGAGCAATATTCTGTGATTAATTGATTTCTTAAATGGCCAGAATTTCCGCTAAAAATGACATAAAATTTTTCGTACTTGCGTCTAAATCCAATCTTACTAGTAAGTTTGTAAATTTGAATTACCTGAAATTCGAAAATCCAATAGGCCAAACTCCCTCCATTTCCTTGTTGAAATTTTGATCACCTCTGCACCAAACGAACTCTTCACTCGTCTCTCTATCTTCCTCTCCGTAAAACTCCTCAAATCCATATGGCTTCTCCGATAACCTCATCAATTTTGCCTTTCCCTCCCGTGAAATCCCGAAGATTCCGTCACCGACGGACAAGACTGATTTGATGAGATCTCCTGAAATTCCATGATTAACCACCTCAAAGCACCCAATCGTGGCAACCGAATCCAGAATTTTCGAAATTGAGTCATTGTTTAACGACGTTAAGGACTCATAATTGAGTTTTGATGGATTGCGAATGGATTTTTGCCTGGGAAAGACTCGATCAGGAAGCCTAAGGTCTGGGACTTTGAGCGAATTTTCTAGAAATTCCGTGAGGATTTCATCGTTCGTGACGCAGGATCGTCGTCCAGAGGCGATCGGAGATGGCGGTGGTGCACGGAAGTCGATGACAGAATTCTCCGGCATTGTTTCAGGTGAAACTGCCATCTTTTTTTTTTTTTTTTCCTTCTCACTGAATCTAAAACACAGTGCTGATCATTGTGGCGAAAATGCTAGAATTATAAAAGTGGAAAAAAGAGGAGGAAGCAGTAATGATGGGAATGTTTGGAAAGTCGCATACAATTGGAGAATCGGCATGTCCTTTCACTTTTAATATGCTCTGCTTTTTCAAATCTTAACTCTGCTTTACAGGTATGATGGTTTCTCTTCTTCCTTGTTAAGTACCTTTTGCTACTTTGGAATGGAATGCTAGTTTCAATTTACGTGAACCTATTTCTTTTTTAGTTCGTGCCAAAAAGAATAACTCATTTTCTTAGTTGGAAATAATTTATCTTTGTCCAATAATTTATACCCACACAATATATATGTACCTCATTTTACATCACAAGTTCAAAAATCTTTTCTCTTTTCTTAAATTCCTTGTCCAGTCAAATAAGTTCACATAAATTGAAACGGAGAGAGCACTATATTGCCAGCTTGACCTAGACATGGCGCTTGGTTAAATTGACTGATTCTGTTGTTTTAGTTTCCTTGTGGCCTTCACGAGTCTTAGATACTTTAGGGTTTAGAATTTTACGACAGTTGAAGCTGTTGATTCATAGACATGCACGTTTAAAAGATAATTTTCCTACCTTGAAACCAATGTATAGATTACATGAGGAAATTTTCTTAGATATTATAGTATTTTCCTTGACATGTAAAAGTAATTTAGAAATTTATGATCATTCCATTTATTTGAGTCATCAAAGGAGCAATAGCTCTAATAAAGAGATCAAAGAGGAGAAGAAAAAAGTAGGAGTAGTATAGTCCCAAAACATTTATTCTGGTGCTTGTACTAAATATATCTCGAAAGCACTATCTGGGCCCGTTAAATGATACATACTTTGTCAGGTCCATAAGATAAATTCTTGAACACAAATAGCCCTTAAAAGTAGATGATCTTGAATGTTATCCTTGTTTGTTTTATGGACAAAACTTCAAAAGTGTTGTCTCACGCTTGCTTCATGGGCATCACTTTTAATTTTTGACCTTTAAATTTTGTCCATGAAGCAAACAGGGTGAAAAGTTAAAGACGGTTCAAAAAGTGTCATATTTCTAAAAAAAATTTTGAGTAAGTGCTAACTTGGCAAAGGAAATTATGGACTTCTGAGCCAATAGAGAAGTCCTGGCCCATTATGAAAATTAAATGGTCTGTTGGTGAAGCTGGATTCTATAACCCAAATGCCCAAAAAGAATGATATATTAATCCCTTCTGTTTAGGAATGGGCGTTCGGATTGAATATAAAAATTTTAATTTGGATATTCGATTTTCGAATTAAATAAATGACAATTCACATTCAATCCAAATAAACTCAAATGGGACGGATAGTTTAAGTTCGGTTTTAAACTAATAGGTTTAAGATATTTCGCATTTTTTATTTTGAGCCTATAAATTTTTTATGTTTCTTATTCTCATAAAAATGAACATCCAAATAAAATATTCATGTTAAATTACCTAAAAAGTTCCTCATTCTCACTGCAAACATGCAAATAAGTATTCAAGCAATGAATTCATTATCAACAAAATACAACAAAGACATTAATAAGGCCAATTAGAAGTAGCAATAATAAAATTATGTCCAAATAGAAAGTATTCTTACAGTAAATTAGTAAAGTAGTATTGAATATATGTGATAATAACTAATGGGCAGGGTATTTGACATATTACTATTGGCATATGGATAATGGACCAAATATAAAGTATAAAAATTTCGAATTTTCGGATATCCACAAATTTGAAGTACCAAATCCAATGTCCAATCCGAAATCCAAAAATTTAAAAATTAAATCCGAAATCCAATACTTAATTCGAAAATCCAAACCAAATATTTAAAAAAATTAAATTTTCAGTTTGAATTTCCGATTTGTCCAAACTAAACTCTACTGCTGTCTGCTTCAAAGAGGCGATGGATCTTTATTTCCACTTTATAGGATTTTAAATTTGAAACTACAAATGAGTTTAAATGCTAAAAATGTTGTCAAAGTTGCATTCAAAAAGTGTCATATTAATTGAGATTAGAGGATTACTAATTTATTTTAGACTCCAATCGAAACGTTTCTAGAAGTATAACAAGGTCCTAACTTGTGTATATTAAGGACAGTTTTACAATTATGAATACTGTACTGAGACAAGCAAACAGTGAGCTATCTCAAAACGAAAAGAATGTGAGTACTGAAGTATAGGAGCAATTTATTTTTATTTTTATTTTTTGAGCGGGCTTGTTAAGTAAGAATATATTTATGTCTTTATCAACTTGTTATTAGTATTTGCATAAGTGAGTTATATCTGTTCAGGAGTGCAGAGAGAGTAGAATCTACGGGTTTGGCCCATTTAAGTATCTTTGATTTAAATTATATATTTATCTTAAGAAATTTATTGAATACGTATAAGTTATTAATTTAAAATTTAATAACTTAAGAGATTTAGAATCTGAATTCATGAACTTCAAATTCTAATTCCGTTACTTGTATCTATTAATACCCTAAAAACCAATTAAAATTGTCCAAACTCTACCAAATTGGAGATCAGATACTGTGTTTGCTGGACACGTGGCTTTTTTGCACACCGAAATAGTCGTTGGGACGTTACAAGATATCAAGTCGATAGTAGAAACTTGGGTAATCTTCAACATTCTTTTACATTATGATTTTCACATTTACAAGGACCTAATCTGAGATCCACGTACGCAAACATAACAAGAATGCAAAAGGAAGATGGTTTTATTAAATTTCAGATCTGTTGAAAAACGACTTTGCATCATACACGAAGTCGGTTAATTTGGTTTCTGATACCTGAACCTTGAAACTGCTAAACAGTTTTCACATTTTATGACCTATTCCACCTACATTGAATTATGCATACGTGATTAGAGTTTATTATGCTAAAAGGCTATGCAATCTTTTTATTTTATTTTAGATACTTAATACGTAACTCTTTATTTCCAGAAAATCCTGAAAATGTAAATATTAGGCTGTTTCTTCTTCTTCCT
>MCJB01025535.1:191897-229037 GCA_002018475.1 Nicotiana obtusifolia | reverse complement strand
TTGGTTGAAGATTATTCATTGGCTTACCATGTCAATTTATTGGTTAAAACCTGTTACCAACAGTTAGCTGCTGGCGGCTGTCGTATAATTTTAACGGGCTTAATTATTTTTAGAAAAAGAGCATAAATATATATATATATTTATGTAAAATCATTAAAATTCAATTAATACTAAGTTTTGAACCTATAGCTAGAAATATGCAATTGATTCATATTTTAAATATAAAAGTTTTGAATTTATCAAATTTAAATTCTGAAATCGGTTATTAAAGTTAAGCAAAGCCTTATCTTCCCGAAAATTGAGAACTCAAAATGATTATTCCACTTGTCAATTGTGTATCACTCTCTCTAAGCCAAGCAGATCACGTGTCAGCTTACGGGTATAAACTAGGCCAAATGGGGCTGTCATTTTCTGGGTCGGTATAATAGGCCAAAACTAGCCACCTCAACAACCCAATGGGCCCACTATTTTCTCTTGGAGTTATGCAAACAATTATTGTTGGGAGATTAAGAAAGTCAAAAGATTTCAACCAACTTGATGGCTCAATCTTCGGAGAATATCCAAGAATTTCTCCCAACTTTGAAATCTAGCAGAATCCTTCGTCATAAATGAAGTTGATTGAACAAAAACACAAATGCTCTACGAATCAGAGGATTTTTCGTTGGACCTACTTCAATTTATTAGTCACAAACGTTCTAACGAAAACAAGACAAGTTGTGACTTTGTGAGTAAAAATGAGAGGAAAACAGAGACCATAAACCTTTAAAAAAAGTTATAGGTAAAAGTAGCTTTACTGTTAGAAAATTTTGAAACTTCAACAAAGTCATAAGTTTCACATTACCTTTTCCATTTATTTTTATTTTGAACTCTTTTTTTTTTTTAACTATCAACTATCATTAATTATTAAGTAGAATATTTACAAATCTAGCTAGATTTAATATTCAGTCTACTGTACATATGACAAACACATTCACAGTAATAGAAACTATCCTATACACCTTAATTAGGAAATATAAAATTATGTAGAGTCATCTTGAGATTGTCAGCAACACGAATATGATACGTATAGACTATTTCTTTAGCTACGGCATCACTTATTTTTGCTTTTTGCATTAAAACTTTGTTGTTTCGTTCAATCCATATTGCATATATGAACTTTGTATATACTAGCTTCGGTATTTTTGCTTGCTTTGCCTTTCCTCTTGTTCTATGTTCTATCCAGCTTTGCATTTGCCCCCGTGACATCATTGATGGCCAATCAGTTTGTATCCATGCCATTAATTTGCTCCACATTCATCTGCTAACTTCACATTCAATAATAGATGATCTTTGCTTTCCTCTGCTAGTTTACACATTCGACATCTTGTATCTATTTGCATATCCCAGCTTTTTAGTCTTGCAGATGTTAGTAATCTGTCTTAAAATTGAAGCTATGTTATGAAGACTGTTTTTGGTCTTGCTGCATTCCCATACATTAGGTTCTTCCGGGTGACTTTTGATAGATGGCCCTAATCATGCTCCTGCTCCCTGGTTGCCTTGAATATTTTCCTTACCATCTGTTTGCCCCAAAATTTGGAAACAAATCAATTGAATTTTGAGCGTGGGAACCGATAAGTAAGTGACAAATTCGATTGTAAACAAGTAGACGATAAAAGAGAAAGGATATAATACTTGAGAGAGAGATTACAATAGCAGAACTAGGTAATCAATATATTGCTTTTTGTTTCTTGTTCCCAGCAAAAAAAACTTGCCCCACAACCCAGTGCATCAACACATATATATAGGAAAAAATCTACCCCCCCTGGTTGCCCACGTGGTGTCCTTTACAATTATTATAGTGTCCTTGCGTAGTGGGTAAAACCCACGCATGTTTGGTAAAGGTCTTGCAGAGTTGGCGAAAATACTGCAGGTTAGGTGAGGGGTCTGCACGCAAGGTACAGTTAGAACAGTGTTATTGACTTTTGAATGTAAGTCGGCGCAACGGACATATCGACCATCACGAGGTGGAGTTCGGAGTGACCCATCGATCACCATATCGGATCTGGCCTCAACTCCAGTTCCGAGCTCGACATCGGATGTCGGTCTGAGCATCGATCGTATGGTTCCGATATCGATACTGGATGTCGGTTCGAGCGTCGATCCTCCATTTCTCATCGATACTGGATGTCGGTTCGAGCGTCGACCATGTGGTTCCGACCTCGAACACGGGACGTGTGATCTCGACCACTGATAGGCTGACCGATGCTGAGGGTCGGCTTCGAGATTCAACCTCGATCTGTTCCTTTATAAAAAAGCCGATTTTGCCACACACACCATCCAACTTGCTTGTTGGAGTATGGGCATATTATGAACATTCTCTTCACTAAAATATTCGACAATAACAAAAATGAGCTAATTCAGCACATCGAGAGGCTTACAAGAAGAAAATCCTTACTTATACTCCCTTCTGCCTCATTTAATGTGACACACTGTTATTTTTAATCCATTTCAAAAAGAACTAAAAATTATTTAAACTAGCATCTCAATTTTTCATTGTTGCCATAACTTACTGGAGGAATCAATTAATTTAAAAGTTTACTTTTATAATTAAATACCACGACCTATTTAAAGGGATGAATAGAGTGTTGTGATTAAAGATTAGTGAATGAAAAATGGAAAGAAGAAAAGTTGAGGGAAAGTGAGTTCTCTTTTGTATTGAAAAGAGAAGTGTCCCTCATTGGTGGTGAAAAGAAAAGTGAATGTGCTTATATTGAGAAAGCATTTCTCTTGGTGTTATATGGGTTGGAAAGTAAGTAAGCCTTGTGTCGTCGTCGTCGCTAGCTCAGCTTCAGCTTCGGTCAAAGATTGATTGATTAATCTTTTTGAATAAAATTTCTTTAATTATTTAAGGTGTAAACTTTCAGAAACAGTACTTCCATTGGCTATAAATTCGTTTGATTCCTCATATTTTTTGACGAGTTAAAATTCTATCTTGGGAGGATAATATTCCAGCACCTCGGGTACTTGAGGGGAATAATTTTCTTAAGGTCACACTGTGTATTCAGTAGGCTCGATTTATTCCGAAATAATTTTTTCAAATATTATTTTGACATTCTATTACTACTAACTTTCCGTTTCTATTTTCTATTTCAAAAAGATTATTGCTTCGTTATTTATTATAGTAATACAGATAGTTAAACATAGAGTAGTTGCTCAATCCAAAAGCTTCACTTCTAGATCTCATATGACTGCCACTTCTCAAATATTGCGACGTAGATAGTTGTTTAATTTCTCAATACACTTTTATCCTAACTTACTAAGTAAGAACAGAAGCTCACAAATAGGGGTGGCAATCGGACGGGTAAGGTCAGGTATGGATCGAGTCGAAAATGTGTAATACAAAAACGGATAAATTATTCAATCCGATCATATTTAATATGGATAAAGAATAGATTAACTGGTGGATATTATGGATATCCATATTATCCATAACTTCTTGAATATGATCACTTTTGGGATTTTTTCTTGGAACCTTCAATTTAAGGTTTTATAATGTAAAAGTTAAACACATTAGTTATCAATGGTTATCCATTTTCTAAATGGATAATATGATTTTTATCCATATTTAATCCGTTTTAAAAAAATTCATTATTCAATCTATTTTTCAGTGGATAATATGAATGAATAACTATTTTTTTTAACCATGTTGTCACCACTACTCACAAACATAAAAAAGTATGGAAAAGAGAGCGGTTGGGGCAGAGATTTGAGGGTTTGAAAAATCACAATACTGGCTTATGAGACAAAGAGAATCGGATATCTAACAACCCGTTTTGGATTAATTCAACAAACAAAATCCAATTTGTCTAACCTTAGGTCCTTAATTAGGGATGGCTCAGTGTCAAAGACTCAAAGTACACAATGTTTGTATAAAGAATAACAAGAAGAAAAAACTTACCTACCTCTGACAAGGACTTGGAAATTATAGTTGAAAGGATCTTAATATTCATCCCTTTCACATTATATATTTTAATATGCTTAGGTTGGTGAAAAAAAAATTCTCAAATAAGTTATATACTCATGCGGTTCCCGTACTTACTGAACTTCGTACGCCTCACTTGACAATACAGAATATCGAGCATTTTTTTTTTACACAAAAAAAAAAAAGAAAAAAAAAAAGAAAAAGGAAATATGTTATCGTATATTAATTATACGATGTTTTAGTGTATAAATTATGAAAGTTGTAACTGGCTAACTGCCCAAATTTCAACAGCTGAAGTGTGTCTTTCGTGGACAGACAGTTGCCTGTTCAATAGGAACATGTTGAAATTAAAGTTGAAGCTATATATGTAGTTTCTCTTTCTTAGAGGAGAAAAATTGACCGTAGAAACCTTTTAAGAATCTTAACTTTAGTAAGGAAATGATATGCTATCAAACACAATTTTTATAGGTAAATTTTACGGATGATCATATAATTATGATCTTTTTTTATTAAAGTAATATAATTTTATTTTCTCACATAAAAATTATATAATTATGATTTTTTTTCATCAAAGTCATATAAATATATTTTCTCACACAAAAATCATAAAACTTTTACTAGCTTAAGAAAAAAATATAATTTTTCAGTAGTATTTTCTTATTTTATGGTTATTTATTTTCTTATTTTCAATCTAATAAATAATAATTCAAATTAAATAGGGATGAATAGCAAATTCTTCAAAACATGATACTTCTATCTTTTATTTTTCTTTTCAAGATTTTTATTCAAATAGATAGCATTTTTATTTCAAGCACTCTCTAATTATATCTTTTATTTCCTTATTTTTTTGTCAAAATCTCATGCATTCCGAACTAAATTTTTTATGGGGGAAATTTTCACTTTTAGTATTATTTTAACTTACGTATATGGGTATCGGGTCAGACGGGGTTGGATCATTCCTATATTAAGAGAAAAATATAAAATTAATCGATCGCCTGAAACTAATTGTATTTGCTAGCCAAATATATATAGAATGTGTATATTATATGTATATAACACACATACACACACACACACATATATATATGTAAAATATTTTATTGACTATTATTTTTGGGAATGGATAAAAATATACTCGTATTTCTCCTATTTTAATTGGATAATTATTTATTAGATTGAAAATAAAAAATAAACAAAATGTAAAATAACAAAATACTACCGAAAAATTTATTTTTCGGCCATTATGATTTTTGTGTGAGTTAGTAAAAGTTTTATGATTTTTGGGTGAGAAAATAAAGTTATATGACATTGATGAAGAAAAGTTATAGTTATATGATTTTTGTGTGAGAAAGCAAAGTCATATGATTTTGGTGAAGAAAAGTCATAGTTATATGATCATTTGTGAAATTTACAACAAAATATGAAAGATATAACAGTAAAATAATTTTCTAATTACCCGAAAATTGTGTAAAAGATTAAACCCGAATCACGAATTAACTAACGATCATTGTTTCTAGATATAGTCTAAATAAGTAAATATAGTCTAATTGTGAAAAGTAGAGGTCCTTTTTCGATCACTGCACTTTTTTGTTTTGGTAGTTAGATTTAGTATCTTTTATTCGTCATATTCGAGCAAAAATTGGTAGAAAAGTAAGAAAATTACACGTTGGAAACGTGAGAAATATCTACATCTTCCCTATTTGACTATTTTTCATGGTGAGCGTGAACAAATTGGTACCTTGAACTAAGCAAGAGAGAATTTTCTCTTAATCCAAACTCCGTCCGTTTTTTTTTTTGGTCTCTTATTTTTTTAATTGAGGTTGATGTGCAAGTCAGTTTATACGTATTTTTATTATTTTATCGGATATTTTATATTTAGTTTTTTTTATCTCTGTTAAAATTAAAATTTCGTTTTTTAATATTTGTACATACTTCATTGACTATTATATCGGATCCTTTAGACCCCTTATTTGTGCCTGAATTTAGTTCGAAAATACTCTAATAATTGTAAACCTTTGGGTTAGACTAAAATTGGAACATATATTTTAACTCAATTCTTTCTCTAAATAGATTTGTCTCTAGAAGAAATTGATAAAAATTTAGTTTCAGTAGCAAAGAGATGGAAAATTAAAAGGAATAACATATCAAGATGAAATCAAACTTCAAAGATTTGGTGATGGGCTCTTCAGGTGCTACATAATGTATTTACTCTATAGGAATAGTAGGATGGAAAGGGGTGCGCAATCATTATTATTACTCTATATATTTATCTACTTCATCTTTGTATATGTTTCTCTCATATGATTAACAATGCTAGATATATAATATCTTTCATAAATAAATAATTTATCAAACATGACGAACTATTAATTCGCAGTTCGATATTATCATATGGTGGTGCATTGGTTAGTATTCTTTAGCCTTCGAGGTCTCAGGTTCAAGTCTTGAATCGAAAAAAATTATTTTATTTTTAATATGAAATTTTCGGCGCAAATTAAAATTTAGTCGAATCCCACAATAAATACCGACTAGAAAAAAAAAATTCAATCATCAAACCAATGCCATGTGGTGGTTTGTTTTATACATTCTGTTGCTTATGTTAAATTGTTAATATAGATGTAGACGTCGGCACGAATTAATAACATCATTTGGGAAATTAAGCTTTATAGTTTCATGAAAGTGAAAGTATGTTTCTGTTCCAACGTCCAAATAAACATTTATTAGTTTTAAAGCTTTCTCGCTAGCATTATGTATATCAGACTAAGTCAATCAACTTTTTTAATCTCAAACAATTAATTAGGACCAACTATAGAACTTTTCTATTAATTATAACTATCAAATTCCAATTAATAATAACAATCAGATAATTAAGAGTTCTTTTCTTAGGGTAAAGGTTCAATAAATCAATAACTTATAAATTCCAATTAATTGGTATTGCTTATAGATGGATCCTTTCTATTGTGTTGAGTCCTTAATTACTTAGCTAAATCTAATATTTTCAAAATGTTGTAAATTTTTTTTTTTACATTTTTTGAAACAACTGGCCCTTCGGTGATTTTACGTTTACTGCAACCTATATACGAATGTAAAACCTAATGTAAGTATGCTATGTTACGTTAATTATATACTTGGCAAATTTGATGTTTAAGTTTTCTTGAACTGAGATTTTATGTTAACATTAATTTAAAGCCTTTAGTCCCTATTACATCCCTACAATTCATACTGAAAAATTAAAAAGATAATTAAATAAAATGAAACTCTCCTCTAATTTGGGAAGAAACCATCCATCCTTAATAATTGAAGCTTCGCGGTGTTAGCTTTGAATGCTTTAGCCAAACTACCGTTTCACAAAATGATGTTTAGGTAACTTTGCCAAACTTCTTAACAATAAAAATATAGGCCGTATAAAATCTTTACTCTGAAATAGTTTAATTTGTTCATTTACCAAACACCATCAATTTGTTCCTTCTTGAATCATACAATGTTTGGATTAATTACAGGAAATTAAGATAGTTGACTTGGTGGGTTGCCGCCGCTTCCATATTTTCCTCTCCATCTCCTCCTCCTCTTAATTATCCATTTATCCCTATGTAATTTTTTTTATTAAAAAAAAAAAAAGGATTTAAGCTATGCACAATGATAGTGAGTGAATTTTAAATTGTAATAGTGTTTACTTTTAAAAATGGATAACAATGGAATTTATACGCAATTTTAAGAATATGTGGAGTAATTTAATACAAGCGATCAATAACGTTAAACAAGTGAATTGAAGATAGAATAAATAACCAAACCACTTGTGATGTTAGGCTCGAGCTCGGGTCTGAACTTAGTGACTGTTCTACCCTCGGTTCGAAGCCAAATACTTATGAAGAACAATGAGCAGAAATAAGAACTTTTTAAATAACTCTTAAAAGCAGAGAAAACAAATGTATATTGCCTTGATATGCGTTTACAGTGTGTTTCTTGAATAAAAATTACTCCCTTTATATAGTAGTAGAGTTTCATTCCTTTTGTTAATCACTAATCTGTTGTCCATACGGGCCGAGATCTACACCGTGATACCCGGTTAGGCACGCATACCACGGCCCTTTGTTCATCGTGTGCGGATGTTTGCTAATGTTTTTCGAGGTCTTGAAGCTCGAACCGAATCCGGGGGGCGTGGTCTCCATGGCTTCGATGGCAGGTGCTTTGTTCGGACCTTGGTACGAGAGGTTGCTAGCTTCGATTCCGATTTCTTGTAGTTATGTTCTTGCTTTGTTTGCTCCACCGAGAAATCGGGGTGCTCACTGGCCCCATTTTTACCCGTATACAAATAGTATGTTAGTCAGTGCTTATCAAGAAATTTACCTATTAAGTGATTTGAGTATAAGTATTTTTTAGATCTCAATGCATATATGACTGTATAAAAATAACACAATTAGTTCATATTAGGTAATTATACGTAAATCTCTTGATAAATATTAATAGATAATCTGATAAAGATAGCAACTAAACTTTCACTAATAGTATTTAAAAAATAATTATAATATCATTGTATATTACTTAAATCCAAACCTTTTTTTATACTATGTATTACCGTGGTTAAACCTTCCTAAGTACAGGTTGTTATTTTACGTATTTCTTTTCTCTAAGAAGGGATATTTTTAATCAACTTAATTTAATATTTCGAATTGGAAGAAAGTTGCAAGAGTATTCGATCTTGTTCTTTCAATTCTAAAAGCATTTCTAGGGCAAGTTGTATCCATTTATCTTACGTATACTTAAAATAATTAATACAACCATGCAGCTAATCTACAAACATGTGCACGTAAAAACAAATATAATACTATAATTCAATGTTGGTCGAAGCGTGATAATCGTATACTTTTACATAATTTCCAGGAAGCAGTGTAGAATTACGTTGACCAGTTGAGTTGTAAACTTGTATAGCCACCCTCACCAACCCAATCCATGCCAGTGAAGCATTATATAATTAATGTTTTGCAAGTGGACTAAGCCTTCATGTTTGAATTCCAACCTGTCAAAACCATAAAATATATTGGAAAAATGTTTTTAATATAATTGCCTTAGAATAATCTATCATAATTTCAAGATCAGCAAGTGAAAATCCATAATAAATAAAATAAGAAACAGTGAAACAAAGCGTCATAAAACATATATATTGGTAAATATTTACTTGTATTAGACATTTATCTTTATAAATATGTTATTCACTAAATCATAGTTAATTAATATTTTTTTTTATTATCCCATGATTGAGAAACAAGTTATCCCATGATTAATTATATTGGAATTAGTTATCTCATCCTCTCATAGGGATTAAAAGAATACTACAATCCTCGGATAACTAATCTTTGGATTAGTTATACCATATTTTTATCCCAACCAAGCATGAGATAAACTCATTTCAATTTTAGTGTCGAAATTAATTATCCCTGTGCCAAACGAGCCGTAAGTTATCACATAACTATAATAAATTACCATGATATGGTGTTAAACACATTATGCGAGTTAACTTTTTTCCAAAAATTACTTCCTTTAGTCCATCTCATTTGTCATTTTAGCCAAACAAATTTGGTCTAAAATACTTGTCCTTGATTTAGGAAAAAAACATTAACATTTTCTTTCTCTAAACCCAACCGTATTACTTAAAAAGGCATATAATCATTCGTTACTTATTTAAGGAAGAGATAAGAATAATTTAAACAATTTTTTTAATAATATATTAATATTATTAAATAATTTTATCAACGTGTAATCTAATTATAATTTCAAAACCAGCAAGTATACAATAACAAATAAAATAGCACATGGTGAGACAAAATGTCAAAGAAAAATATATACTAAAAGTATCTATCACACTACTATTGTACCTATCGCCTTTTCAGTTTTGATATATAAATAGCGACGAACGTTTCTTAGATAATGGACTCATAACCTCCCTCTTCACAACTAGAAGAGCGTGAGACCCTTTCAATTAGAATTCATAGGAAAAAATCAAACACAAATTCACAAAACAAAAATTTATTCAGATTTCAGCCACCAAAACCGTGAGAAAACCCCTCTCTTCAATTCTCCATTTATATGAGTCGCATAAAAACATCTTTCTCTGCTCTGTTTTTCTGCATTGTTTGTTCAATTAACAATTTGTCTTGTTAATTTCTCCAATTGAGCTTTAAATTGTATTTCTAAAGCGGCAACAAGGAGAATTAAGAGATTTTTGTGAAAATGGAGGCAAATGGGGGACCGAGAAGGCTAGGGAGTAGTAGGAGTAATAGGAGTAGTATGAGCAGAACGATGAGTCGAAGCAGAAGCAGAAGCAGAGCAAATTGGAATGTAGAAGACGTGTTCAATCCAATGCCGAGCAGAAGAAGCACTCGTGGCGAAGAAGATGAAGAAGCTCTTACGTGGGCTGCTTTAGAGAAATTGCCTACTTACGATCGTTTGAGAAAAACGGTCCTTAAATCGGTCATGGAAAGTGAGAATAATCAGGGCAATAAAAAAGTTGTTCATAAGGAAGTTGATGTTCGGAATCTGGGATTGATTGAGCGACAAGAGTTCATTGATCGATTTTTCAGGGTTGCTGAGGAAGATAATGAAAAGTTCCTGAGAAAGTTCAGAAATCGAATTGACAAGTAAGTTTCCAGTATTAGTTTTTCTCTACTTTACATGAAATTTTGCTCTGCCGCCCCTTTGATGGTAATTCCTGCAATGGAAATAAGCGAGACGTTGCTTTGCAGGGTAGATTTGCTCCTACCTATACATAAATAAATTTATCTCTATATCCTCCTTTTGTCTTGGGGAGTAATCAAGACCGATAATCTCTAGTCATTACAGCATAAGATATCAATATTAAATACTAGCGATTTATCTATGTAAGTTCATTAGAATGAAGGAGAAGAAGTTTGGGATTATTAAAAGAGTAAGAAATTCTAACAAGTAAATTTTAGAAAAAAGTTGATACATATGAAATTAGAACTTGTGACCTAAAAAAATTCCAATTTCTTTATATATATGAAAAAATAATTTAATTTACATAACTTCGTTACAACTATGCTACTAAGAAGCGATTATGATTGTGATCGTAGAGCTGTAGGCAAGAGAGGGATGTTTTAATTTTCATTTTGATAAAAAATATCTTTTTATTTCTTTTGTGGGGTGGGATGGGTTGGTGAAGTTATCTTTGTTGTAGAAGTGTCTTTGGTTTAATTATAAGAATGGGTCAAATCTCCAACGACTACAAACCATGTTACTCATTTTATGGATCGGTTCTTCCGTATGCATTGCATCATAATATATGCAACTTGTGCTAACCAAACTCTTCCTTTTGTTTTTGTAAGTCACGTAAAGGGAATATGCTTTAAAAACCTAACAAACCCAAAAACAGTATTGTTGAACCGATCTATCCCCAAATAACCAATATTATTGAACCGCTGTATCCACAAATAAACATACATTTTTTATTTTTATTTTTGTTTTTGCTTATTAGTTAAATAATATTGGACTATGATAAGTTTTAAATGAAGCGACGATGAATATTAAGAATCTATATAGTCGAATTGATTTGTTGGTGAGGATTGAGACATAGTTGGTTTGTTGTTTGTGGTTGTTTTGCAAACTTAATGCAGATCACTCTTGCCGCTAGTCGATGGACTTATCTTTTATGTTAAAAAAAACAAAGGAAAAGACGAAAAGTTAATTAAAAACGGTGATCAAGTTTTTGTTTTAGGAATCAAAGAAGGCATGTACGATTACGAACCATTTACCTAAAACCATAGAAAAAGTCAATGCAGTTAAGAATGCCGATTAATGCCGATTGCCGAATACGTTATCTCCACCCTTACGTGTATGCTGACAAAGCATCAAGAAAGAAGGATCTTCTTTCGATTGCTTCAACAGGTCCTCGTATTTAAATATTAAAAGAATGCACTAACTTATATACAATTAAAGTTTGTATGTTTAACTTGTTCTAGCAGGTAATTTGTCTTATATTTTATATCACTAAGTTTATTTTTGGGCGATTAAATATAAATATTGTTTAGATGAAAAATAGTATGAAAATTATTTTACACTTTCTATCCGTTAAACTCGTATTAAAATCGGTAAACTTCTAGATTTACTTAAAGTTAATTGCATATATGATTGTGTGGTTGCAGGGTTGGGATTACACTTCCTACGGTAGAAGTTCGGTACGAGCATTTAACTATAGAGGCAGATTGCTATATCGGCGACAGAGCTCTTCCTACGCTGCCTAATGCTGCTAGAAATATTGCTGAATCAGCTTTGAGTTGCGTTGGAATTAATTTGGCGGAGAAAACAAAACTTACCATCCTTAAAGATGCTTCTGGAATAATCAAGCCCTCTAGGTAATTAATTCTGATTAATATTTTCGTTAATCTTCTTACTATTGACCTCGTATGGTTTTGATTGTTATAGCCGCATGCTACTAATTATAGAGTATTACATAGTAGTAATAAATTAAATTTTCTTTTCATTATTTAAAGTTCCAATGCCAAACAAGCTAGAGTATTTAATTTACTTTATGAAAATGAGAAGCATCCAATTTGTCAAAGGGTACGTACATCCAATGCTGACTTTTTTTTGTAACAATGTGTAAACACAATCTACACAGGATGACCCTTTTATTAGGTCCACCATCTTCTGGGAAAACGACCCTTCTGCTGGCCTTGGCTGGAAAATTAGACCCTACCTTAAAGGTCAGTTACTTCTAATCATGCTTATAATTAATTAATTATTTGCTGCCTTCCCATTTCAGACTATTATTTTATTGTAAAATGTGAACATTAAACAAGCATGTTAATTATATGAAAATTATGAAACAGGTTAGAGGAGAAATCACTTACAATGGGCACGGGTTAAAGGAATTTGTACCACAGAAAACATCGGCATACATTAGTCAAAATGATGTTCACGTTGCTGAAATGACTGTTAAAGAAACCCTTGATTTTTCTGCTAGATGCCAAGGGGTCGGCTCTCGATATGGTATTACTTCTCAATCCCGCGCACATTAGTGGCAATATCGCTCCATTTAAGCTCATTTCAACTAATATTATACAAAATTAAAATTAAATTAAAAGTACTACAAGTTACCAATATTTCCTGTTGGTATATTTATTTGTTTTTTACTTACAAAAAATACAAATATAAATTATTAGAACTGCTGACGGAGCTTGCAAGGAGAGAAAGGGATGCTGGAATCTTCCCGGAGGCTGAAATCGATCTTTTCATGAAGGTAACCAAAAGTGACTTTGTAAATATGACACATTTTCATGATCAAAGAAATTAAACTGTTTTTTTAATATTTACTATAGTATTTTCTTAATCACTTACGTGATGTCACAACAATATACTAACGTTGTGATGTTTCTTTCAATGTTGTAATTTAGGCAACTGCTATGGAGGGAGTTGAAAGTAGCCTTATCACTGATTACACACTCAGGGTAAGTGAGACTAAGACCCTACCATTTCTCTCAATTTTTTTTTTTAACTTTATGTTTCATTAAGAAATAAAAAAAAAGGGAATTTGGCATCTACTTACAACTTGTAATCGACTTTTGAAAATATTAGGTTTTGATGTATCTGAACTAACCACTTTCCTGTTTCCTATTTTCCTCCCACCCTTTCTTGAAATTTCGTTGCTTTCTGTTTTCGGGTCAAAAGTCTCCACTCACCAACTCTCTAATGTTCAGATGTTTAGTCTACTGAGCACAGCCCTTTGACGTCTTTGAGAGAGTTGACTTCTATTTAGAAAAGGAATTTTTTTTCTTATTGGTTAGAACTTATTATTTCTGCACAAGAGAAAAATAGCTAGAAAATTCTTTTTATTTGGAAAAAAACCGGTATTAGGTAAACAAACACAACGTTGGTTGTTGAACTAAATATACCAATATTGCAGTTGGAATTGTGGTGAACTATAAAAAAATAAAAAATGTGCAGATTTTGGGACTTGATGTGTGTCGGGACACCATTGTTGGGGATGAAATGATACGAGGCATTTCTGGTGGCCAGAAGAAGCGTGTCACTACAGGTTAAATTCTAAATTCCCTTCCCGTTACCATTTCCACAATAGTTTGTAAAAGGAGTTTAATTAATGCGCACTAACAGTCTATAATATTTTTAGACTATCAAGATAAATTACTTTCAATAAGATTAACGAGTATCAGATTATAACAAATACGATCTAATAACTTGGAAATAAAAATTAATAATTTATTATAACAGATTAAATTATGCAGTATTAATATATATAATTTGTCTAAATACAGGCCCTCCCATGATTATTACTAGAAATATTTTGCCATGCCAAACCACACCTCACAGTCTCCCTCATAAGTCTGCGCGACTTTAACGCCCTTTGTTGGTGGATGACCACCAAAACAGCTGCTTCACCTAACTTAATTAATTTGACTATATTCTGAAATAAGTAGTGTCTTAATTAAGACTTCGTCTCATTCAAAAGCATAAGTATTACTTTCCCACGCGACACCTCAAAATGATAATAAAACGTGCGTATAGGAAAATTGGAAAATGTTAAAGTGGAACTTTGGTCCGTTATAATTGACTTGTTACGGACCTGCAAACATATTACTCCCAGTAACTGCTTAGCTTTACCTTTTAAAGAAACGTATAATAATAGAAACTAGTAGTAAAAACATAGTTTTTTCCCTAAACTACCGATATAACTAAGAAAAAGAAGTTAAAAGAACCTTAACATGATATTACAAAAAAGGAAACTCGTAGTAAAAACTCGTAGCAATTTGGTTACAACTAGAAAATATTTGTTAGTATCGAAAGTTTTAACAGTAACTGCTACTTAAATAAATAAAACTTTATTTTGTTACAGATTAAAAAAAAAGAAAAAGAATGGTAGACATCTAATCAAAATGACAGAAATAATATTCTTTTTAATATCATAAACACATTAATCAATAATTTATATGATTATATCTACGGAAACTGATTTTCCCCAGTAAAGGCGATAGTCATAGTAGGACCTTCGGCTATAGTAATGGGCTAATAATGTTGGGCTTGGTGCAGGTGAGATGATCGTTGGGCCAACAAAAACACTATTCATGGACGAGATATCTACTGGACTTGACAGCTCCACCACATTTCAGATAGTGAAATGCTTACAGCAGATTGTACATCTCACTGAGGCCACTGTTTTGATGTCTCTCCTTCAGCCTGCTCCTGAAACATTTGATCTCTTTGACGATATCATTCTTTTATCTGAAGGCCAGATTGTTTACCAGGGCCCACGTGAACATGTGCTCGAGTTCTTTGAAACTTGTGGTTTTAAATGTCCCGAAAGAAAGGGCACTGCTGACTTCTTGCAAGAGGTAGTCATCAAATGAACCTCAAAAAGCTAATCGCCCTGCATTTTAAATAACGAATTGTCAGCTCACCTAGAAAATAACATAGGTAACTAACCAGTCATAATCTATGTTGCTCGAAACCTTTATAAATACTGCCAGATATGTGTCAGATCCTCCAAAAGTTATGCTTTTTGGAGTGTACGACACGGGTGAGGTTGCAAGCAATGTAGCTCATAATAAGTGGATTAGTAACCTGAAAACAAGCAGACAACCTGCTATCACAATTTACATTACACTGATCGTGTATATACTTTTTACACTGTAATGCATATAAGTTAAATCCCATTTTGTAATTCCAGCATAATCTAACATGTAACGTGTTGAGTAGGTTACATCAAGAAAGGACCAAGAGCAGTACTGGGCAAATAGACATAGACCATACCAGTACATTTCAGTAACTGAATTTGCAAAGAGATTCAAGCGCTTCCACGTCGGGTTACGTATAGAAAATGAGCTATCTGTTCCCTATGACAAAACAAGAAGTCACCCAGCAGCTCTAATATTCAAGAAGTACACTGTCCCTACACTAGAGCTTCTAAAGACAAACTTCGACAAGGAATGGCTTTTGATCAAGAGAAACTCTTTTGTTTACGTTTTCAAGACTGTTCAAATCATCATCGTTGCACTCATTGGATCAACTGTGTTCTTGAGGACCAAAATGCACACTAATACTGTAGATGATGGCGCTACCTATGTTGGTGCACTCCTATTTGGAATGGTCATCAATATGTTCAACGGTTTCTCTGAACTCTCAATGATCATACAGAGGCTTCCCGTTTTCTACAAGCATAGGGACCTTCTCTTCCATCCACCTTGGGCTTTCACTTTACCAACTGTGCTCCTAAAGGTACCAATTTCTGTGTTCGAGACTATTGTGTGGATGGTCATGACATACTATACCATTGGTTATGCCCCTGAAGCTAGCAGGTAACTCAACAATCACTTCACACATTTTCTCATTGTATATATGAATCTCTAAACAGATGTCAAATACTGCTGATAAAGTTATTGCATCAACAAATATAAAGGATTAGCCAAAGCATGCAGCACTCCAAAATAATATGTCGCTGGTGGTTTTTATCGAGATATGTGCGTACTTTCGCTTAGTATACAAATTAATATTACTGCTATTCTCTCTTTCTCAGGTTCTTCAAGCAATCACTGCTGACTTTTCTGATCCAACAAATGGCTGCTGGATTATTTAGGCTCACTGCAGGAGTTTGTAGGACTATGATTATTGCAAATACTGGTGGAGCACTCATGCTCCTTCTTGTGTTCCTATTGGGTGGTTTCATCCTGCCTAGAGGTTAGTTCAAGAACATTAACATGTAGAAGATAATACCATTCAACAGAATATACCAATAGCAATGCTTTGATTCTTGAAGGCAATAAATTTTACAAATTAAAAATAAAAGATAAAATGAAAGGAGGTAATAGAATATGTACATCGGATACGCTGACACCATTAGTCTCAGTAATAACATTCAGGAACTCCAACCTTATCTCGGTGTCCTCTTTCTGGGGGATTATTCACAAGTTTCAATCACTGAGAAAGTGCTGCTTTACTTGTAACAGGCTCAATTCCAGACTGGTGGCGATGGGGCTATTGGGTTTCACCTCTTTCCTATGGGTTCAATGCCTTCACTGTAAACGAAATGTTTGCTCCAAGGTGGATGAACAAATTTGTAAGTTTACTTCTACGTTCTCCTTGGCTTTTACCTCTTTTGACCATATTATCAAGTGAACATGATGCAACTCCAGAAAGGAACAATGTGATTTTTCGAAGTTCATAACCATATGCAATCCATTCACAGGCTCCAGATGGCACGACTAGATTGGGTCTGCAAGTGATGAAAAATTTTGACGTCTTTACTGAAAGACGCTGGTTCTGGATTGGTGCTGCTGCTCTTCTGGGGTTCACAATTCTCTTCAACGTTCTTTTCACCTTAGTCCTTATGTATCTCAGCCGTGAGTACTCACTCCTCCTCAAAATGTACAACAGGATATTCTATTCAGTGCAATATCTAAACCTATTAAATCTTTTGTCACACTATCAGCTTTAAACAAGCCACAAGCTACACTATCCAAAGAGCAGGCCAGCGATATGGAAGCTGATCAAGAAGAAAGCACGGGAACCCCTAGACTTAGAATCAGCCAGTCGAAGAGAGATGATCTCCCTCGATCCTTATCTGCAGCAGATGGGAACAAGACAAGTATGATCTTTGGCCCATTAATACAGAATCTGCTTGGGGAATATAAGTAATGCTTACAGTAATATAATTCTCTTTGCAGGAGAAATGGAAATCCGACGAATGAGCAGTCGTACCAGTTCTAGTGGCCTCTACAGAAATGAGGATGCAAATCTTGAGGCTGCAAATGGTGTCGCAGCAAAGAAAGGAATGATTCTGCCATTTACCCCTCTGGCAATGTCCTTCGAGGATGTGAGCTATTTTGTTGACATGCCACCTGTAAGAGCCATAACCTTTCACTCGTTTCTCAATAATTAGTGCGATAAATTATTGAATTATAATTAACTCAACCATGTAGCTCCTCAATCTGCTTATCGGGGCGTGTTCTATGACTGAACTAGATCTGCTTGATGATTTTGTCAGGAGATGAAGGACCAAGGAGTGACAGAGGACAAACTTCAATTGCTTCGCGAAGTAACTGGTGCATTTAGGCCAGGAGTATTGACAGCATTGATGGGAGTCAGTGGAGCAGGGAAGACTACACTCATGGATGTTCTAGCAGGACGTAAGACTGGAGGCTACATCGAAGGTGACGTAAGAATATCTGGATTTCCAAAACATCAAGAAACATTTGCCAGAGTTTCAGGATATTGTGAACAAACTGATATACACTCACCTCAAGTAACTATCCATGAGTCTTTAATATTTTCGGCTTTCCTACGGCTCCCTAAAGAAGTCAGCAAAGAAGATAAGATGGTATGGAGCGACACCTCATTATGTTATAACAGTTTTATAGTTGAATAAATTCTGAAGTTTTTCTTTTCAGATTTTTGTGAATGAAGTAATGGATCTGGTTGAGCTAGACAATCTCAAGGATGCAATTGTAGGGCTTCCTGGAGTTACTGGTTTGTCAACGGAACAAAGAAAAAGATTGACCATTGCAGTAGAGCTTGTCGCGAATCCTTCAATTATATTCATGGATGAACCGACTTCTGGTCTTGATGCAAGAGCAGCAGCTATTGTTATGAGAACTGTAAGAAACACAGTAGACACCGGGAGAACTGTTGTCTGCACAATACATCAACCAAGTATTGATATATTTGAAGCATTTGATGAGGTAAAACATGAGATCTTCTCAACTGTCATACCACCTAGTCTGAAAAGAAATGCATATTAGCTCCTTAAGCCCCATATCTCTAATATGTACTTTCTTATCCACATCAGCTTCTTCTTATGAAAAGAGGAGGACAAGTAATCTACGCAGGTCCATTGGGTCGACATTCTCAGAAAATTATTGAATATTTCGAGGTACTTAATGATTGCTGAATTATCATTCAAATTACTAAAGAACCACCTCGGTTTTTGCTTATGAGTTTCAACGCAAAGTGTACTAATTCAATCATTTAATGCAGTCAATTCCGGGAGTTCAAAAAATTAAAGAGAAATACAATCCAGCAACCTGGATGCTAGAAGCGAGTTCAATTGGCACAGAAGCCCGACTTGGAATGGATTTTGCTGAATACTACAGATCATCAGCTTTATATCAGTAAGTCAAAATAAGTGAACTAAAAAAAGTCTTTGGCTCATTCGGAACCAAAAAAAAAGTAATAATGTTTGTGGTTTCATGCAGACGAAATAAGGCTCTTGTCAAAGAGTTGAGTGCACCTCCTCCTGGAGCCAAAGACCTCTATTTTACCACACAATTTTCCCAGCCAACATGGGGTCAGTTTAAATCCTGCTTATGGAAGCAATGGTGGACTTACTGGAGAAGTCCAGACTATAACCTTGTCAGATTCTTCTTTAGTCTGGCTGCAGCACTATTGATTGGGACAATTTTCTGGAATGTTGGCAGTAAAAGGTCTCTATCTCTAAATTAAAGTTAACTCAGAGGCTTCACGAGATTGTTTAACCAGACAATCTAAAAGGCGATTACTAACTCCATCTTCTGTTTTATTCTGTGGTACAGACAAAGTAGTGGTGATCTAATGACAGTTATCGGGGCAATGTATGCAGCTGTGCTGTTTGTTGGAATCAATAATTGTTCGACTGTACAGCCAATTGTAGCCGTCGAAAGAACCGTCTTTTATAGAGAAAGGGCTGCTGGGATGTATTCAGCTTTACCATATGCTATGGCACAGGTAAGCATCATTTAACTAAATGGTAACTCTAGCACCAGGGAAGAAAAAGACAAAACTAACGCATACTAAGCATGCATATCATATATTTAGGATATATTTTCTTAGTCTCAGTAATTGCTATAACATTTGGCTTGTAGGTATTTGCAGAAATACCATACATACTCGTCCAAACTACATACTATACTCTTATAGTGTATGCTATGGTGGCCTTCGAGTGGACGGCAGCTAAATTCTTCTGGTTCTATTTTGTAACCTTCTTCTCCTTCCTATACTGGACGTACTATGGAATGATGACCGTTTCCATCACACCCAACCACCAAGTAGCCGCGATCTTTGCTGCAGCTTTCTATGCACTTTTCAATCTTTTCTCCGGTTTCTTCATCCCCAGACCAGTAAGTCAAATCTTCTTTACAGGCATTGACACATAAATAATTGTGAACATGACTGGGATACTAATATTTCTCATTAAAATCTCAGAGAATTCCCAAGTGGTGGATATGGTATTACTGGATCTGTCCAGTGGCATGGACTGTTTATGGTAGCATTGTGTCACAGTATGGTGATGTGGAGGATACTATCCAAGTCCCAGGAGTGTTTCCAAACCCAAGGATTAAGGACTACATTAAAGACCATTTCGGATACAATTCGGACTTCATGGCGCCAGTTGCTGTGGTTTTGGTTGGTTTTGCAGCCTTTTTCGCCTTTATGTACGCTTACGCTATTAAGACATTGAACTTCCAAACTAGATAGGTAGATATGCATAGGTAAAAAGGCTTGTAAATATTGCCTGAAGCCACCTATTCTTTCAGAAAATTTCGTGGCAATTGTTATGTATTATTCATAAGAGTATAAGAATTGAGACATCAAAAAGGTTATACACCAATAGGATCTTTAGTATGCATTGTATTAGGAATTTTGCAGAACTGAGGATTTTTCATTGTTATGAAACTCAAGCATAGTTTCCTCAGAGTAGCACAAAAATGTAACTTATAATCGGTTGCCGAGGGCAAAATGTAATTGTAAATTACCAATGCTTATATATGCAATAAGATTTCTACTTTTCCTACTTCATGGAGTGTAATACATATTGTTCACAGGAAGAATCAACATCCATAAAGTTAGCAATTGAATTTACAATTAGTAATACACACCCACAGTTGCCACCTTGGATGAAAAGGTAGAGATCAAAGAATGAAACAACCTCAGATGAGAATTTACTTCAAAAAATGAGATTGGAATAAACACCAGTACCTGCTACAAGCATTCTCAAAAGCTAGGAAGCTTTTTAACTCCGAAGGGTTGAATAAGCGAGTAGAGTTTAAAGCGGAACAAAATGAACTTGTCCATAGTGTACAGGATTCATTAGCTGTTTAAAAAACTCGCCGGTTATTATTGAATTGAAATTCCGTATATGCATTAATGCATACAGTTAAATGTACATACTAGCTGCTTATTAATTGTGTAGGCAGGACTGATTGTGGGCCTGTGGAGGATCCGACAGAGGCGTTAAGCCCCATCAGACCATCACTTTAGAGGCCCATTAAGTAAAAGGGTCTTAAGTTGTATTTTCTCTAATCCAATTTATGTGATGCACTTACTTTATTAGTCTGTAAATATCTACAAATATATAATTAGAGAATTTTCATAAACCACTATAGTTGAGTGTCTAGGAATTATAGTTTGCCTAATTATTATTCACTTTTTATCAACTGTATACGTGATGACCCGATAGGTCATCTAGAGTTTTAACCCTTAATTTTATGTTTCGAAACCTCAAATAGCTCCTTTTAGTCTTTCTCGATTTGCATGCACAGACTGTGCCTTTTTCCAAAAAGCTTTTATGTGAAAAATTGATTAAACTGTGAATTCGTGCCTTAAAAATCTATTTGAGTTGACTTCGGTCAACGTTTTGAGCAAACGACCGTGATTTGACAGTCCCGGTGTGTCCGTATCGTGATTTGAGACTTGGGCTTATACCCTGAATTGAGTTCGGAGGCCCCTAGCTTGAGTTATCGCAATTTGTTGAAATTTTAAAGTTTAAAGGTATAAAGAATTTATAAATTGGACTCATGTTTGACTTTGTTGATACCGGATCCGGATTTTGGTTCTGGAACTTAGTATAGGTCCATTACGATATTTATGACTTATGTGCAAAATTTGGTGTAAAACGGAAGTGATTTGATGTGATTCAGACGTCCGGTTGTTAAAATGAAAGTTCTTAAGTTTTATTGAAAATTTCATTCGTTTTGGTGTCTGATTCGCAGTTCTAGGTGTTATTTTGGTGTTTTGATCGCGCGAACGATTTCATATAATGTATTTGGACTTGTGTGCATATTGGGTTTGGAACCCCGAGGTCTCGGGTGAGTTTCAGATAGGCTAGGGTATTTTAAACTTAAGGAAAAATGTCGGTTTTAGCTTTTGCTGATTTCTAGTGTCTTCTTCTTCGCACTCGCGAAGAATGTCCCGCGATCGCAAAGAGTTGTTTGGGATAGGGGAAGGAATTGTTCTTCGCAAACACATGGACCTGGTCGCGAATGCAAAGAGAGGGGGGCTTACACTTCGCGAACGCGACAGCCCTTCCACAAACGCGAAGCATTGAGGGCTTGGGGGGAGACTGGGCTAGAGTGCTATGCGAACGCGAATCCTGGCCGCGAACGTGATGGTCAGGGGGGAAGAACCATCGAAAACGCGAAGGCCATTCTGGCTGCTGTGCTTCGCGAACGCGTCAGGTCCTTCGCGAACGCGAAAAAGGCCTGACGGCAGTGATTTAAAATAGTCAAAAAAGGGGACTTCTTCCATTTTTCCTAAACTCTCCATTAGAGCTCGGCCTAGAGGCAATTTTAAAGGAAAAACTCAACACAAATTTATAGGTTTGCACACTTTAACTCATTTTCTCCGATTTCTAATATCACCTATTAATTTCTAGCCCTAATCTTTGTTCTTCCATGGTAGAAAACTAGGAATTTTTGGGGAAAATTGGGGGGTTTTACAAAATTCGGGATTTATACCTCAATTTGGGTCGAATTTCAAACTAATTACACAATCGAGCTCGGGGGTGAATGAGTAAATGAATTTTGGTCCGAATCTCGGGTTTTGACCAAGCGGGCCCGGGGTTGATTTTTTTTTTTTTTTTTTTTTTTACTTTTTAGGAAAAGTGTAAAAATCCTATCTTTATGTATTATAATTGATTCCCTTAGCATTATTTGACGTTATCGAGTCGATTTTGGTTAGACACGAGTGGTTTGGAGGCGTATTTTAGAGGAAAGGCCCTGGTAGACTTCTGAATTGACTACGAAGTGAGGTAAGTGTTGTGGTTAAATTTAATTTGAGGGATTAGGACTTGTTTGCCTACTTGCTACGTGTTTAAATATTTGGGTACAACGTATTGTGAGGTGACGAGTACTTATGCGTTGTTGTTGGGTTAAAGCATGCTGGTGAGACTTATTTCTTGTAATTTATATCCTTCTTTGATTACGATATCTATGCTTAGACTAGTTTATTACTTAATTGATCATTCTTTACGCATTTATGAACTATTTATGATAATTGAGTATTTTTGGAAGTTGAGGTTTGATATTGTGGAACCGTTATTGACGTAAGATTTATTCTTGCTTATTCTATCTCCGTACTTATATATATATTCATTGCTACCTGGTAAGGGAGATTTAAAGCACAAAGGGTGATGCTGTGCCGATTATTGTTTGATTATTGATTAATACATAGTGAGGAAGAAAGTTAAAGCACGAAGAATGATGTCGTGCCGTATATATTGTTCATGATGAAATTGAGAGTAAAAGCATAAAGGGTGATGTCATGCCGTATTTATTATTTTATGGGGAGATTGAGAGTTAAAGCACGAAGGGTGATGCCGTGCCATTAATATTTTTTCATGGTGAGGTTGAGAGTAAAAGCGCGATAGGTGATGCCGTGCAGTCTTTATTCATTTTTTTTACCCGTTCTCATTGGTTGAAGGTTTATTGACGGTTTCATGTTGTCATTCCTATTGTAGATACCGTATCATGTACCCCTTCTTGCATGTCCGCTCCCACTAGTACGTGTTTAATCTTTATTTGTTGCTATGTTGTATATATATTCTCGCTTGTACAGGTTTAATTACGTGAGTGTCCTGTCATAGCCTCGTCACTACCTCATCGAGGTTAGGCTTGGCACTTACGGTGTACATTGGGTCGGTTATACTCATACTACACTCTGCACTTCTTGTGCAAATTTTGGTACTGGTCCCAGCTGTACGTGAGGTGCATCAGCTCGAATTTGTATATTCAGAGAATCGAGGTAGATCTCCTGCGTCCGCAGACCTTGAAGTCCCCTTCCTCTTTCCTTATTTACTGTTCATTTTATTCGAGACAATTGTATTTATTCCAGACTTTATGTAGCAGTTCTATAAGCTCGTGCACTTGTGACTCCAGATCCGGGTTATACTTAGATGTTTTTGGATGTTATGCCACTTCACACTTCGTTTTAGTTTCATTTCAATTTAATTGATTTAATTATTTGCGTTGTTTAAAACTGGCCTAAGAATTTCTCTAATGTTGGCTTGCCTAGCAAGTGAAATATTTTAGGTGCCATCATGATCCTGAAGGTCCGAATTTTGGGTCGTGACAAGTTGGTATCAGAGTACTAGGTTACCTAGGTCTCACGAGTCACGAGAAGGCTTAGTAGAGTCTAGAGGATCGGTACGGAGACGTCTATACTTATCTTCTAGAGGCTACGGAGTTTAGGAACAATTTCGTTTCTATTCTTATCTGTTGTGTGATTTTTGTTCTATTATTGATGATTGAACTCTTCTACTCTTATTCTCTCACAGATGGCGAGAGCACGCACTGCATCTTCAGCTGGACAGCTGCCGGAGCCCCCAGTAGCAGCTCCTACAAGGGGCAAAGGTTGAGGCCGAGGTCGTGCTAGAGGCCGAGACAGAGGCAGAGCTCAGCCTAGAGCTCGAGCAGCAGCACCAGCAGTGAAGCCTCAGGTGGATTTTGATGAGGAGGTTCCAGCTCAGACTGTACCTATTGGACCGGCTCAGGTCCCAGAGGGGTTCACCGCCACTCCAGTACTTCAGGACGCTTTAGTCTGTTTCGTGGGCCTTATGGAGAGCATGGACCAAGCCGGTACATTTCCGGTGGAACCAGCCATCTCTCAAGCTAGGTGAGGAGCACAGACTCCCACTACTCACACTCCGGAGCAGATGGCTTCCAAGCATCAGACTCCAGAAGCCTCACCAGTTGGGGTAGTTCAGCTAGTTGTTGCAGCACAGGCTGGTGATAGGCCCGCCATGTCTTTTGAGGGCTTATTGAGATTGGACAAGTTTACTAATCTCTTTTTATTTCACTTCAGTGATGCACCTTCTAAGGACCCACATGATTATCTTGACCTCTACCATGAGGTACTGCGGAACATTATTATAGTTGAGATCAATGGGGTCGATTTTGCTGTGTTTCAGATAACGGGTTCCGCCATGAAGTGGTGGAGAGATTACATGTTGAGCAGACCAGCTGCATCGCCTACACTTACTTGGGAGCAATTCCCACAGCTATTTCTAGATAAGTTTCTCCCTATCACACTGAGAGAGGATTAGCGCAGGCAGTTTAAGCGTCTCCAGCAAGGCAGTATGACTGTTACTCAGTACGAGACTCATTTTTTAGATCTAGCTCGTCATGATCTTCTCTTGCTTCCCAAAAAGAGGGAGAGGATAAGGAGGTTTATCGATAGACTCACTTACCCTATCAGGCTACAGATGGCAAGGAGACCAGGGGTGAGATTTTCTTTCAGAAGGCTACTAATGTTGCTAGGCGGATGGGGATGGTTCTTGCACAGAAGAGAGGGTGCGGGTCTGATAAGAGGCCTCGTCATTTCGGTGGGTTCAATGGTGCCTCGTTTGGAGGCAGGGGTACTTTTGGTAGAGGTCATCCTCCTAGGCCTTTTCACTCAACGCTCCAGGCATCTCATAGTGCTTCAGGTGGTCGCGGCCCTCATATGTCTCATCCCGATCAACTAGCCTATAGTGCACCACCAGCTCCTATTAGTGCACCTCCACTCTAGAGTTTTCAGGGTGGTTATTCAGGTCGACAGGGTCAGTTTCATGGTCAGCAGTCACAACAGTCGAGGTCCTATTATACTTGTGGTGATCCGAGGCACATTGCTAGATTTTGCTCTAGGGCACAGGGCAGCTCGCAGCAGCAGGGTTCTCGTGCCATGGTTCTGGCACGAGTTGCTTCACCGCCTGATCAGCCAGCTAGAGGTAGGAGTCAGACAACTAGAAGTGGAGGTCAAGCCGTTAGAGGTGGAGGCTAGGCCGTTAAAGGTGGAGGCCAGTCAGTTAGAGGTCGTCCTAGGGACGCGATTCAGAGTGGTGGGGCCCAACCCCAATTTTATGCTTTTCCAGCAAGGCTTGAGGCTGAGTCATCTGACGTTGTTATCACAGGTATTGTCCCAGTTTGCCTTAGAGAGGTTTCAGTTCTATTTTATTTGGGCTCTACTTATTCCTATGTGTGATCTTACTTTGCTTCCTATCTGATTGTGCCTTGTGATTCTTTGAGTGCTCCTGTGTATGTGTCCACACCTGTGGGAGATTCTATCGTAGTAGATCGTGTCTATTGTTCGTGTGGGGTTACTATTGGGAGTCTTGAGACTAGCACAGTCTTCTACTTCTTGATATGGTTGATTTTGATGTCATCTTGGGTATGGATTATTTGCCACCTTATCATGCGATATTGGATTGCCAGGCCAAGACGGTGACCTTAGCCTTGCCGGGGTTGCCTCAATTAGAATGGAGGGAAACTCCTGGCCATTCTACAAGTAGGGTTATCTCTTATGTGAAGGCTCGGCGTATGGTCGAGAAGGGGTGTCTATCTTATTTGGCTTATGTCAGTGATTCTAGTGTGTAGGTTCCTTCCATGGATTAAGTGCATGTTGTTCGTGAGTTTCCAGAGGTATTTCCTGCAGACCTGCCGGGATGCCACCTGATAGGCATATTGATTTCTGTATTGATTTGGCTCCGGGCACTCAGCCCATTTCTATTCCGTCGTATCATATGGCCCCGCCAGAGTTAAAAGAATTGAAGGAGCAGCTGCAATATTTGCTTGATAAGGGATTCATTAGGCCTAGTCTCTCTCTCTAGGGTGCTCCTGTGTTGTCTGTGAAGAAGAAAGATGGATCGATGAGAATGTGCATAGACTATCGATAGTTGAACAAAGTCACCATTAAGAACAAGTATCCATTGCCGAGGATTGATGACTTATTTGATCAACTTCAGGGTGCCAAAGTGTTTTCGAAGATTGATTTAAGGTCTGGCTACCATCAGTTGAAGATTAGGGCATCTGATGTCCCTAAGACAGCTTTTCGTACTCGGTATGGGTATTATGAGTTTATAGTGATGTCATTTAGGTTGATTAATGCCCCAGCAACATTTATGAATTTGATGAACTAGGTATTCAAGCCCTACTTGGATTTCTTCGTGATTATATTTATTGATGATATCTTGATCTACTCCCGCAGTCGACAGGAGCACGAGCAACATCTTGGGATTGTATTTCAGACTATGAGGGATAGCCAGTTATATGCCAAGTTTTCAAAGTGCGAGTTTTGGTTGGACTCAGTCTCTTTCTTGGGGCACGTCGTATCAGAAGAGAGCAAACAGGTGGATCCTAAGAAGATTGAGGCAGTTCAGAACTGGCCTAGACCCACTTCAGCTACGGAGATCCGGAGTTTCCTAGGTTTGGCAGGTTATTACCGTCGGTTCGTGGAAGGGTTTTCATCTATAGCAACTGCATTGACCATATTTACCCAGAAGGGTGCCCCGTTCAGATGGTAAGACGAGTGTGAGTAAAAATTTCAGAAGCTCAAGACTATTTTGATTATGACCCCAGTATTGGTGCTGCCCACAAGTTCAGGATCTTACACGGTGTATTATGATACATCTCGTATTGGGCTCGGTGCAGTATTGATGCAACATTTTATCCTTATGGCAGTTACCTATTCTTCACAGCGGTTGGCTGAGATTTATATTCGCGAGATCGTTCGCCTTCACGGTGTGCAGTGTCTACCATTTCTGATTGAGGTACGCAATTCACCTCGTACTTCTGGAGGGCTGTACAACATGAGTTACGTTACGCAGGTTGAGTTGAGCACAAGATATCATCCCCGGACGAATGGACAGTCCGAGTGCACTATTCAGATATTGGAGGACATGTTTCGCACTTTGTGTTATGGATTTTGGGGGTTCTAGGGATCAATTCTTGCCACTACGGAGTTTACCTACAACAACAGCTACCAGTCGAGCATTCAGATGGTTCCCTATGAGGCATTATAGGGGAGGCGGTGCCGTTCTCCAATTAGACAAGGTCAAGATTATTCAGGATCGACTTCGCGCGGCTCAGTCTAGGCGGAAGAGTTATGCCAACTATAGAGTTTGTGAAATTGCATTCGTGGTTGGAGAGAGGGTATTGCTCCGGGTTTTGTCCATGAAGGGTGTGACGAGGTTTGGGAAGAAGGTCAAGTTGAGCCCTAAGTATATCGGATCCATCGAGGTTTTTCAAAGAGTGAGTGAGGTGGCCTACAAGCTCATATTGCCATCTAGCTTATCAGCAGTCCATCCGGTGTTCTATGTGTCCGCGCTCCATAAGTATCACGGTGATCCGTCCGTATTTTAGATTTCAGCTCAGTCCAATTGGACAAGGATTTGACTTATGAGGAGGAGCCGGTGGCTATTCTAGCCCAGCAGGTTCGACAGTTGAGGTCAAAGAGTTACCCTTCAGCTCAAGTGCAGTGGAAAGGTTAGTCGGTCGAGGCAGCCACCTAGGAGTCCGATACGAACATGCGGAGTAGATATCCACACCTTTTTGCAAGTACAGATACTTTTCTATGTCTGTTCAAGGACGAACGGTTGTTTTAGAGGCGGAGCATATGATGACTCAATAGGTCATCTAGAGTTTTAACTCTTAATTCTGTGTTTTGAAACCTCAAATAGCTCCTTTTAGCCTTTCTCGATTTGCATGCACAGACCATTCCGTAAAGCTTCTATGTGAAAAATTGTTTAAAATGTGAAGTCATGCCTTAAAAACCCATTTGAGTTGACTTCGGTCAACGTTTTGAGCAAACATACCCGAATCTGTGTTTTGACGGTACCGATGGGTCCGCATCATGATTTCGGACTTGGACGTATGCCCGGAATCGAATTCGGAGGTCCCTAGCTTGATTTATCACAATTTGTTAAAATTTTTTAGTTTAAAGGTTTAAAGAATTTATAAATTGGACTGATGTTTGACTTTGTTGATACCGGGTCTGGATTTTGGTTCCGAAACTTGGTATAGGTCCATTACGATATTTATGACTTGTCTGCAAAATTTGGTTCAAAACGGGAGTGATGTACGTGATTCATAAGTTTTATTGAAAATTTCATTCATTTTGGTGTCCAATTTGTAGTTCTAGGTGTTATTTTGGTGTTTTGATCGTGCGAGCAAGTTCGTATAATATTTTTGGACTTGTGTGCATATTTGGTTTGGAACCCCGAGGGCTCGGGTGAGTTTCGATAGGCTAGGGGTGTTTTAAACTTAAGAAAAAAATGTTGGTTTTAGCTTCTTCTGATTTCTGGTGTCTTCTTTTTCGCGATCGTGAAGAATTGTTTGGGATAGGGTAAGGGATTGTTCTTCGCGAACACATGGACCTGGTCGCGAACGCGAAGTGGAGGGGGGCTTGCACTTTGCGAACGCGATAGCCCTACCACGAACGCGAAGTATTGAGGGCTTGGGGGGAGACTGGGCTGGAGTGCTACGTGAAACGCGGACCCTGGGCCGCGAACGTGATGGTCAGGGGGGAAGAACCATCGCGAATGCGAAGGCCATTCTGGCCGCTGTGCTTCGCGAACGCGAAAAAGGCCTAACGCTAGTGATTTAAAACAGTCCAAAAACGGGATCTCTTCCATTTTTCATAAATTCTCCATTAGAGCTCGGCCTAGAGACAATTTTGAAGGGAAAACTCAACACCAATTCATTGGTTTGCAAACTTTAACTCATTTTCTCATGTTTCTAATATGACCCAGTAATTTCTGGCCCTAATCTTTTTTCTTCCATGGTAGAAAACTAGGGATTTTGGGAAGAATTTGGGATTTTTACAAAATTCGGGACAATTTGGGGTCGAATTTCAAAACTAATTACACAATCGGGCTCGGGGATAAATAGGTAAATGAATTTTGGTCCGAACCTCGGGTTTTGACCAAGCAGGCCCGGGGTTGATTTTTTTTTTACTTTTTGGGAAAAGTGTAAAATTCCTATCTTTATGTATTGTAATTGATTCCCTTAACACATTTGACGTTATCGAATCGATTGTGGTTAGATACGAGCGTTTGGAGGAGGATTCTAAAGGAAAGGCCTCGATACAGTTCTGAATTGACTGTAGAGTGAGGTGAGTGTTGTGGTTATCCTTAACTTTTGAGGGATTATGACTTGCTTGCCTACTTACTACGTGTTTTAATGTTTGGGTACAACGTATATGTGAGGTGACGAGTACTTAAGCATTGTTGTTGGGTTAAAGCATACGAGTGAGACTTGTTTCTTGTAATTTATATCCTTCTTTGATTACGATATCCATGCTTAGACTAGTTTATTACTTAATTGATCGTTCTTTATGCATTTATGAACTATTTATGATAATTGAGAATTTTTGGAAGTTGAGGTTTGATATTGTGGAACCGTTTTTGACGTAAGGTTTATTCTTGCATGTCCCCTCCCACTAGTACGTGTTTAATCTCGATTTGTTGTTATGTTGTATATATATTCTCGCTTGTACAGTTTAATTACGTGAGTGTCCTGTCATAGCCTCGTCATTACCTCGTCGAAGTTAGGCTTGGTATTTACAGAGCACATTGGGCCGGTTGTACTCATACTACACTCTGCGCTTCTTGTGCAGAATTTGGTATTGGTCCCAGTTGTACGTGAGGTGCATCAGCTCGGATTGGCATCTTCGGAGACTCGAGGTAGATCTGCTGGCGTGCGCAGACCTTGAAGTCCCCTTCCTCTTTCCTTATTTACTGTTCATTTCATTCAAGATAGTTATACTTATTCCAAGACTTTATTTGTAGCACTTCTAGAAGTTCATGCACTTGTAACTCCATATCCGAATTGTACTTAGATATTTTTGGGTATTATGCCACTTCGCTCTTCGTTTTAGTTTCATTTCAGTTTAATTGGTTTAATTATTTGCGTCGTTTAAAACTGGCTTAAGAATTTCTCTAACGTTGGCTTGCCTAGCAAGTGAAATGTTAGCCGCCATCACGATCCTGAAGGTCGGAATTCCAGGTCGTGACAATATATAAGGGATACAACATGTATCGGCTGTATTTGTTTGCGCAACGAATACAACTAAGGCAAAATATAGAAATACATACAAATAAAATATTTTTGTTGAGAGTCAAACTCAAGACCTCAACTGACTAAGCGGGCTATCTAACCAACTGAGCTACGAGAGTTTGTTGTTCTCTTATTTCAGTTCAAAACAATTAATCTCTTATTTCATCAATTTGCCATAAAATTCAAATAACTTCAAATAGTAAATTTACTGAAAGTATAACTACAAATGATAAATACAATATAAATATTTGATGTATCACATAATTTTTATATTAATTTGAAGTAGTTGTAGGATCTATAAACATAAATCATGGATCTCCTTCTGCCACCAAACATCACCTTTAATGATCATACACGAATTCTTGATATAAAATGTTAAAAGCACACGAGCAATTTGCGACATTTATGAAAGAAAATAATGAGAAATGACACGAGGAATAGCTAGAGAGTATTTTTACTATAGTGAGAAATAAATAAGTAAATAAATTCATTTCAAAAAACTTGAACGGTCTGTAGGTGCGAGGAAAACGCAAAAAAATGTGAGAAAAGCTTGTTTGACTTTGGTATTTAATCTAAAATAAGCAACATTAAATGATGTATTTTGGGTTTAGGATGTTCATTTCACTTCATTACAACAATTTATTTAATTTAATCTAAAGTAAGCAAAACGACAACTTTGAGAAGCATTTTCCAAAGATAAAGACAAGTTCAATATATTTTCATAAGTCATAACCACACGTTAGCTTTCATTGTCATAGGATCTTTTCAATCTTGCCTTTCTGGCACCCAAACAGATCCTTGTCAGCATCAGACAGCATCGTTAGCCTATAATGTTACCTTCTTTGAACTCTTCCTTCTCTAACCTCGGATTGTTAGTTTAACTTAAACTTAAAGCAAACATATATTCATTCTTATTCTCCTAAGGGGTTGTTTGGTAGGCTGTAGTAAGTATAATTTCTGTATAAAAATTTAATCCGTCCAATATAATATTTGGTTGTTCAATTCAATTTATGCATACCTAATACATGAATTACTTATACCTCATAGGAGGGTTTAGCTAATACCAAGGAAACCAAGGGTTTACTAATCCCTGCATTAACTATACCTGGATAAGACCATAAAATTACTAAACCGCCCCTCAAGCCCTTTTCCTAAATTTCTTTATATACAAAAAGAAGAATATTCAAGGGTATAATTGTAAAAAAGATTTTGCACAGTTTTAAACCAAACACAAGCTTAGATTATACATTGCATAGCTAATTTTTAATACAATAAACCAAACACTTGATAAAAGATAATCACAGCACTACAATCCTTGCATTACTAATCCATGCATTACTTGTGTTCTTACCAAACCATCCCAAATACAAAACCTTGTTTGATTCACACTCAATTTCAAATTATGAAAGTTTAAACAGTAAACAAAACAAAAACTAGATTCAATAGTATTGTCAAATTCTTAGAGGGGAGTAAATTGGTTGCATGTTTCGATTTTTTAATCGAAATCGTATAATTTTAGTTAAAAAATTATTGAGTGTTTAATGTACATAATAATTATCTGGACAATTACGCACATTTTCCAGCTCAAACCATGTTGAATATATCGCCATTCTTACAGTACAATATAAACTATTCTTTAAATGGTATATTCTTTTATAGAAATTGATTTCATCTTTATCATTAGATGCAAGATTAGTTATATATTCATCTTTAAACGATAATTTCGTTTTATAGAAGTTAAAATCCTTAATTTAAAACGTGAGACGCAATTTTAGGTCTCATATTTAAGGAGGCACTAGTCAATCTTTTGACTCAATCTAACTCTATTATTTTGGGTTCTGATTTTGTTATTGTGGCTACCAAACCCTGGACTATAGTATCACGTGGCATCCTGGAAATATCAGGACAACCAAAAAGAAAATGATAGGCCACAGGAAAAATGATCATAGTCATAAGTTTAGTCATTAGAAACGTGAAAAAATAAGGGGCCGTTTGGTTTGGGTCAGAGAAGATTTAATCTCCACCCAAAATCTAGCATTACTTTATATCATGTTTCGTTGGGTTTGAAAAAATTTAATCTCCACACTAAATTAGCATTAAGTTATATGATGTTTGGTTGTTACCTTTTGTTTTCTCATACATAATACATGCATAAATATATGCGAAAATTCAGGTTCATTCTATGCGAAATATTATATGAAATAAAAGTGCGGGTACTAGTAACACATGGATTGAAGTTTTAAATTGATAATATATCCTCGTAATAGTAAATATATTTTTTTATTTTATTAAAAGACAAAATAAATATTTTAAATTATACATTATATACTAATTTGTGATATATCAACCATTCAACAAGTAATTGCTGTATCACTAATCTAGTATTATTATAATACTTAGTAAGATCCCTGCATTATTAATCTAACTCTACGTAACTTGTCCACAGTGAAATTTACAGCGTCTTGTAGCCGCATTTTCCTTGCAAAACACCTTGATAAAAAGCGCAGTTATAGGTAGGAGAGAGAGAGAGAGAAGTACATAAGGAGAGGAGAGCTAAGAGCTTTACCATTTCACTCTTCCTCTTCTTCTCTTAATTTCTCTCTTTCCCATTTTCAAATCACTGCTAAAAGCTCTGTCTTTTCTCCTACTTCTATCACAATGTTCTCATTGAACGGAAGCAGTTTTACGGTAATAACTTTTTGTAACACAATTTTTGTTTTAAAAAAAGAGAGAGGAATAAGCCAGATTAATTAATTCTACTAATGTTTGCTAGAGCAGATGATCTTTTCTTACTTGTTTTTTTTTTTTTTTGACAGAACAATTCGGTATCTGGGGTTTCAAGATGTTTGACTCAGTCTCGGAAAAGGATGTCAGTTCCAATGGTGGCGGTGGCGTCAGTGAGCTCAAATGTTAAATCCGGAGACCGGAATGTGAGTGTTCTAATGGAGAATACTTTGAAGGAGATGAAGGAAAATGCTCCAGTTATTGAAAAAGATTCAAAATCGGCGGTCAGTGGAGGAGTCGGCGACGTCTACGGCGAGGATAGTGCCACTGAAGATCAAACTATTACCCCTTGGACTCACTCTGTTGCTAGGTTTAGCATTTCCGCTTTTCATTTATGTTTCGACAATTCCAATGCACTGATCTGATTTTCCGATTTTTTGTTTTTTGTTTTTTCAATCTGTGTTTATTTTCTTCGACTAATTATTAGATTCTTTTAAAGAATGAATTCTTTTGTTCTGGACAGATTTTATTAGTTTTTATTGTTAAAATGCCACTTGGATTGGTCTTTTATGGTATGTTAATAATTTTGTTTATATAACCAGAGAATAAAAAATAAATAAATCAGACATATTTTAAGCCTTTGCTGTATATGCTACTTACTAAGTTTACATAGGAGACAGTGTCCTCTTTAAATTATAGTGCCTCTGGTTTCTGTACACGACAATTTGGGTGATTTCTATATTTGGCTCGGTGAATTCAAAAGTATCCTTTTTGTTAAAAAAAAATTCAAAAATAATTTTTTTATTTGAACTCACCTGAAAATGGTGTCATGGCTGCGTTGATCAACTTCATTATTTTTTTTGGCGTTTAAGAGGATGAACAGCTTTACATTGAAAAATGAAAGAAAGACGAGGATAAACAGCTGAATTTGAGAAGTGTTCTTTTATGTCCATTATGAATATGATTCGGTTGTTTGGTGAGCAGCGGATACTCATTGTTGCGTGATCCCAACTACAACAAAGGGCTTGCTTTCAGTGAGAAAGAGAGGGATTCCCACTCTTTGCGTGGTCTTCTTCCTCCTGTGGTTGTCAATCAGGAGCTTCAGGTTGTCCATATTGCTATTTGCATATTCTTGATTTATGTTTCTCCCAGTCTTCCTCTCCTTGATCAAATGGAAGCTCACTGTTTAACTGCTACACTGTGTCTCTTCTTGTCTCAGGTTGAGAAATTGATGAACAATCTGCATCAGTATGATGTACCACTGCAAAGGTACATAGCTATGATGGATCTTCAGGTATTAGCACAAATGATTTTGATAATGCTCGGTTTCTGCTCTCTGTTAAGTTATACTATGTTGAGCACGATGACAGAATAATATTTGGAGTCTGATTACATCTGGGACGTCCCGAACAAATAGATCTTAGTTGGATCAACTCTTTCTACATCTTTATGCCCAACTTTATTGGCCTCGTAATACACAAATTCTTGTTGTATGCATCTTGTTGCAGGAGAGAAATGAGAGGCTATTCTACAAGCTTCTCATGGAAAACGTAGAAGAGCTGCTCCCGGTAGTTTATACACCAACAGTAGGCGAAGCATGCCAGAAGTATGGTAGCATCTTCAGACGTCCTCAAGGTCTTTTTATCAGCTTGAAAGAAAAGTATGTATTAGGAATTCAATAGATAATTCTCAATTTAGTGGCCGAGGGTTTTTCTTATTTCATTTTAACTGAAATGCGATAGCCATTTGCAGAGGCAAAATTCTTGAGGTATTAAAGAATTGGCCTGAGAAGAAAATTCAAGTAATTGTTGTAACTGATGGAGAACGAATATTGGGCCTTGGGGACCTAGGTTGCCAGGTATGTTGTATATGAACTATGCACAAATTATTTGAAATCATCTTAGGTGAGTTCCAAGGAATAACAGAAAACTAGTCTTTGTCTTATAACTGATGCTCCCAGATCCTCTATGCACCAATTTATTTTTTAACATACCTACTACACATCTATTTGCATATTTTTCTTATGTTTCTAAAGGCATATTACTGAAAATCATTGCATCTTGACAGGGAATGGGGATACCTGTGGGGAAACTCTCTTTATACACCGCTCTTGGAGGCGTTCGGCCGTCAGCTGTAAGTTTCTGTAGGGAAAATGTTATGGTTGCTAGAAATGGACATGATGCCTTTGTTTCACAAATAGTGTTGTATCTTGATTACCCTTTCTTCTTTTTCAGTGCTTGCCGATAACCATTGATGTGGGCACAAACAATGAGAAATTGTTAAAAGATGAATTTTACATTGGGCTCAGGCAAAGAAGAGCTAGAGGACAGGTTCACAATTTTATTTCCTACAATGCTAGGTCTTAAATTACATCTCATAGATGGTTGTATATCTTCTTTACTTTCTTTACTTGATGCTTCTTCCACATTCAGGAATATGCTGAACTCCTGGATGAATTTATGTCTGCTGTCAAGCAGAATTACGGCGAGAAAGTGCTCATTCAGGTTGGTTTTCTTCCGACTAAGTTGTACATATGTAAATCGAACTTCATTTTGTGTTCTAACTTCATTATATACATCACTAGTTTGAAGACTTTGCGAATCATAACGCATTTGACCTTCTTGCAAAGTATGGAACTAGCCACCTTGTTTTCAATGATGACATTCAGGTAAGATAGGGACTCATTCTTGTAAGAAGATGTAGGTGTGGTATTTGTATCATTGATACACGATGCTGTTACTAACATCTTCCTGTTCTGTGCTTTCTTACAGGGGACAGCATCTGTGGTCCTTGCAGGGCTCATGTCAGCACTAAACTTGGTGGGAGGAACCTTAGCAGAGAATACATTTTTATTCCTGGGAGCTGGAGAGGTACATATTCCATCCATTGCAGAGCTGGATTTGATCATATTTTAGCTATCCCTTCCATTCTCTGTTTCTTTAAATTTCCGTTATGTTTGGTAAATCACTTATTGACAATGCAGGCTGGTACTGGGATAGCAGAACTCATAGCTCTTGAGATGTCAAAGCAGGTTAGGACTTGAAGGAAGCAATTTGTCTTTGTTTGATTAGTGCTCTCCTGTCAAAAGTTTCAACCACCTTTAATACAATGAAATATGCGGTGTTTTATGCATTAGTCTTTCTTGCGTAGACTGGAGCCCCTCCAGAAGAGACGCGTAAAAAAATTTGGATGGTGGATTCTAAGGTATTTGAAATCCCCTGCATCATATATTTTATCCTTTCTATCATTCTGCCGCACTGCTATTTTGCTATATAAGCATCCACAAATCATTCTTCCTCTAGGGGTTGATTGTTAGGTCACGTATGGCGTCACTTCAACATTTTAAGAGGCCCTGGGCTCATGACCACGAGC
>MCJB01025535.1:175826-191702 GCA_002018475.1 Nicotiana obtusifolia | reverse complement strand
CCCCTACCAGTGTCGTTCTCAACTCGTAGTATTGTGTGCCAGTCGATTAAGCCAACCGTCTTGGTTGGGTCTTCTGGAGCTGGGAAGACGTTTACTAAAGAAGTGGTACAAGCTATGGCAACCTTCAATGAGGTACTACTCCTTGTTCCTTGAACTCCTTCTTGGAGAAAAGCTACATTCTGCAGTCCCACCTGAGTTGGGTAATATGTCTAAGAAAGAGTAACATACTGTTCTAAATGGTTTGCAATGCAGAAACCAATTATTTTTGCTCTCTCCAACCCAACATCACAATCTGAATGTACTGCTGAGGAGGCTTATACATGGAGTGAGGTAAATTATCAGACAGTCTACTTTTTATATATGAACTTGGTATTGCTATGTCAATGCTCTTGTCTCCCATATGTTCTGATTTTGACGTTCTATAACATTTTCATGTACCACTCAGGGACGAGCCATTTTTGCTAGCGGGAGTCCATTTGCTCCAGTTGAGTACAAGGGGAAAGTCTTCGTGTCTGGCCAGGTTTGAGATGTCAAAACAATGTGGCTTACATTTCCTCTTAACAGGTATACAGCATGAGTACTTAATTTCTCTTTTATAGGCAAATAATGCATATATATTTCCTGGGCTTGGTCTGGGACTGATAACTTCCGGTGCAATTCGCGTTCATGATGACATGCTCCTGGCAGCCTGTAAGTTCTGCAAATTATAATATCTGCTGTTAATTGCTCTCTCTTTTCTTAATAAATGAATATATCTGTGGAACAAAGAACAGCAGTAAATATAATTAAGACCGAGAAGCTTAATTTTGCTGTTTTCAAGAGAGGGAATGGAGATTCTGTTCCCTGGCTATGCAAAAACGCTTCTATTTCTAGATTTTCTTGATTAAAATTCTTTGCATATGCTATTGCTCACATTTGACTTGGAATTGGCATCTTTCCGACCTCTACGCTAAGGTGGTGCATTAACAAGTATGCTATGTTGCACGGACTTTAAAAAATATTGCCGCACCAGTGTCGGATCCTCCAAAAATACACTACTTTTGAAGGATCCAAAACGCAGTCGTAGACATTTTTTTTTTTTTTTGATGAAGTAAGAGAATTTCATTAAAGGCATCAAGAAGATGCATAGCAAAAGAGAGTACAAGTAAATAGAGTGCGTATGCTCATAAACATAACAAAAAGAAACCTATGTTAAAACTAAGGAGCAGACCCAGTCCAAAAAATGATCATAACCAGATACAGGTGCCTGATTAAGCCAAGTAAAAAGGTTAAATAAACATCTAGCTTTAAGAGCATGATTTGGAGTTGATATTCCATTAAAACATCTATTCCTTTCAGTCCATATACACCAGAAAATAGAAGCAGGGACCAAAAGTCAAGTTCTTTTTGCTGGATTTGCCAAATCTCCAAGAGCACCAGCTTTCGTAGGCCTCTCTAATACTATTAGGCATGACCCAGGCTAGTCCAAAAATTGAGAACATACTCCACAAATCTGCTGCAACTGCACAATGGAGAAAAAGATGCCTCACACTCTCTGCCTTCATCTGACGCATGTAGCACCTATTCACAACGCACCTGTAGACATTTTCGGAGAGTCCGAGCAACATAGCAAGTATGAGAACCAGTTGCTTTTCAAGCATAAAAAAAGGAAAAGAGAGAAAAAAGAAATATGAGAACTAGTTGATGTTAATGAACGTTGTATATGGAACTGCGAAACCAGGTCTGCTTTAGTTGCTCCAGTTGACACCATCACATAGTCCATCATCTGTCCAACTACATTTTCATTCCAGTGGTCTCTCATGCTCTACGTCAAGCTATGTTTTTTATACCTCTACTACTCCTAGATCATTTTACTTGATGTAGGTTGAATGCGATCCTTAAATTAAGAAGGTTGTTATATCTGGTAGTTGTATACAGATTCTTACCTACACAAGAAGCTTCTTACCTCCAACTTTGGTACATCGGATAATGTTACATTGTCTGAATTAGTTTCATTGCAGCTGTGATATTATTCCAATTCCTTGTATTGGCTGGATTTTCACACAATACCACAACTTGGTCACATCTTTAACCCCTGAAACCCAAAAGAAAAAAGCAAAAGGAAAAAAAAAAACTCACTTATCACAACAACAATAACAAAGACTATCCCTTAATAGTTTAGGGACTCTGTAAGCTATAATAGATGTTCTAGGGAATCTGTAAGAAAATAGGAATTTTTGTTGTATATTTTGGTCCATCCCTCTGTAATTATGGCCAACACAGCCTTTGTGCTTCTGAATATAAAAATTATTACCATATAAAAGAAAAAGACTGTCCCTTAATCCCAAGCAAGTTGAGATCAACTATATGAATCCTAACTATCCAAGTCGCTTAAATCTTAAAAGTAACATGGACAATGACTTCCGTTTCTGCTTCATAAATTCTTACATTTCTCTCTCCAATCTTTTCGTCTGAACAGCGGAAGCATTAGCAGCAGAAGTTAGTCAAGAGAACTTTGAGAAGGGACTAATATACCCACCATTTTCCAACATAAGAAAGATTTCAGCTCACATTGCTGCCAAGGTGGCAGCCAAAGCATATGAATTAGGTAAATAATTTTCTCCTCTACAATCATGTCACTGTAAGACTTCACACTTTATATTGTATAATTTAGCAATTTGTTGATGTATCTTTTTCGTTGTCCAATAGGTTTGGCCACTCGTCTACCGCAACCTGAGAACCTAGTGGCATATGCTGAGAGTTGCATGTACAGTCCCAGTTACCGTAGCTATCGCTAGTCATTTTTTGTTGATTTGAAGATTAGTTAGTGCTCGAGATGTTCTTTTTTCTCTTTTGAATTTCTCCGTTCAATCCTATGTAGGGAGCAAAAATATTTGGTATGACTTGTTACTTTTGTTAGATGTGAATATAAATATTCCGAAGTGATCATCATATTATATGAGTCAAAAGTCACCTATCCTACGTATCCTGTATTGTCAGCTGACGAAATATAAAAGTGGCAATGAAGACAGAGAAAATGGATGTCTCGTAGTCGGTAGTAAGCTTTAATGTTTTTGCATCGTGTAGCTAATTTCCACAGCGGAACACATGGAAAATAAATCGCTTAAGTTATACATTTTGCCGATCGATCAAAAATAATTACATCCATTAGTAAAATATATATATATATATATATATATATTATATATTAGTGCACAAAAAATATACATTTTGCTAGCTTAATTAATGGATGTCTTTCCATATTAATAGTGGACTGGTTTGTTACGTTTAGCCTCCCGCCTGTCACGACGGGGACCCGGGTTTGATCCCCGGCAACGGGCATTTATTTTTATATTTTTATGTATTTCATCAAAGCTCTGAACAAGAATGAACAACGCCTACCAACTAAAAAGAATTTGTTGGATAGTATGAGCAGAATAGATACTGTGGGCAAAATATCTGTAAAAATGTCACCCCAAAAGCTAGCTTTTGTATTGCATCTATGCTCAAATTTGTGCTTAAATATTCTCTTGAGAGCACATTCTTCTTGCAAAATTAATAAACTGGTATTATTTTTTTGTGAAAGATGGAATAATTCTCTAGAGATATATGCCTCACTCAAGAAATTATGCAAAAAAAAAAAAAAAAAAAAAAAAAAAAAAAAAAAAAAAAAAAAAAAAAAGAAGGTGATGGCACCTGAAACACATATAGGGAACCAACGAAACACAGAATAAATGGCAAAGAAATACTAAAAGATAAACGAAAAAGGAGTCGATAATGTATCATTGGACACGGGCGACGATTCTTATCAACATAGTATATAACAAGAGAATCGAAAATTTTAAAATAATTTTTTTTTTTTATTTTAAAATGGAAGCTGATAAACAAATATGTTCTGATCCTAAATCCACCCATTCTAGTATCAAAGATTTTTTGGTTGTACTTTAAAAGTTGGAATGTAAATTGGGAGGGGAGAGGGAGAAAGCAGTAAAAAGGAATAAAGCTAGAATTATCTCTTCTCCTTTAGTCCAATACTTTATAGGAAAAGGGTCAAAAATGCCCATCTACTTTGGTATATTATCCATCGTCTACCATTGTTATATTATTGTATTACATTTAATCTTATTGTTAGTCAAATTTTTTAAAATACCTTTCACCTTACGGAAAGCCACTAAACTAAAATAAAACTTATTTTTTTAAACTCATTAACAACCCGTTAAACCTCTTTTATTTACTGCACTTTTTTTCAAAGATTAGTCATCTCCTTTATAGTACTTGTTGACCTGAAGAAGTGAAAGACATAAAAATACCGACAACCATATATTCATTATATATTTAGTCACAATTCTTTTAATATCCTTATTGTATGTTTATTATATTCTACCTTTTCCAATTTCTTTTTTCTTCTTCTAGCTTTTCTCTTTATTTATTTTTTTCATCATGTCGAACTGTATCGAGTATTCACCATGATTTTCTTTCCACCGTGACTTGAATGTTTATAGTATCTTATAGGTTGACAGTTCTGAAGTCTTAAGGCAGCTACCGAGGTATTTCTTCCTCCAATTGTGAGCCTTTGTTGATGAGTATTTACGCACTATGATTTTCTTATTCTACTTTAAGCATTTGAGCTACGAGTATTATCGCCAAATCATGCCTTTAATAATCAAAGTTAGAGTCCAAACTATGGGTGTGATACTCATAATTCTTAGTAACAACTGAACTTAAAATGAACACAAATTATAAAATAATTAGAGGAGATTCAATTTAATATCAAGCTAATATTCATCATGAATAAAAGAAAGTACACCACCAAGTTGGAAAGTAACTTAACAACATAAGCACACTAACTTCATGTATTACCAAATACAAGTATTGTTAAAGTATATATCAATTGTTACCAACACACAAACCAACTATCGACTGCGCATTACATTAGACAAAGGAATGCCATATTATAACCACACAAAAATACAACCGAAATTGATAACATGACATCCTAATGCCACCATGAACAACTAAGAACCAAAATATAAGTTTTTTACTAATCCTACCGCCACCATCATTCTCACTCTCTCTCTAAATGAATAAAATGTGTTAAGATGTCTCAGAAATCTAGGTTCCGTATTTTTATATGATGGGTTTAACGGGTTGTGGGTTAATGTATTTTTTTTAAATAATTTTTTTTAATTTGATGGTTTTCCGTTAGGTGAAAGGTATTTTTACAAAATTTGGTTAATGATAAGGGTATATGTGGCCTAATAATATAACGGAGGGTAGATGTGAACAATACACCAACGTGGAGGGGTATATTCGACCATTTTCCCTACTTCATCTCAAATTTTTGCAGTTTCTAGACAGATCCATTATACGCCAACCAATCATTGGGTTTTCTCTTTTTTTCTTCGTCCAATTTGGGCTTCCGTTTATAAAATTCCATATTTAGTTACTTACTTATATAAATTCTATTTCCTTATTTGGTCACTTAAGGAATGATACTGTTTTTGTAAGGCATCAAAGAACGACAAGTGTCCTGGACCATGCGCTGATCGAATTATAAAGGCACGTAAAGTCTAAAATCCTCCTTTTGTCGCACAAATTCATATTCAGTAGAATTCAGTCATTTATTCGTATTCGATAAAATAGTGCAAAAACGAATTGAAATGATCAATAAATTCAAGTCTATATTCTTTATTAATGTTGCAAGCAAATTTTATACATGCATAAAACCTTCCAATTTTAGGCTGAGACAGAGTCTGAATTTAAAGTTTATGTATGCGAGATTCTAATTCTTTTAAGTTACTGTTCAATAACTTAAGAAAAATATAAAATTTAGACCAGAATTATTAGGTTCGATCATATCCGTAATCGTAGGACTGGCTCCTCCCCTGATTTAGGGTAACGAGGATGAGTGCCTTCCTAATGGACAATTGGACATCACAGTGAAAGTATTAATTACCAAACGAAAAAATTAATAAAATTATTTTATTTCCATGGGAGGAAGAAATATCATCGTGCTAATTTTAAATATATAGCCAACATAAAAGTACAATTTGTATAACCAAAGAAGAATAAGAAAACAACGTAGCTGTAGTGTTAGCATATGCAAAATAATATATTTAGATTGTGCTAAATTTTTTATAAGTTCCATGCAAGCCTAATATATAGTTGCAATGAAGAAACTTCTTGCCACCACGTCGACATGCGTCATTATTCTTTCTCCGCTCCTATATAAACCCTATTTTCATATGCCTAATTTCTCATGCTATTTAAATTTAACCATTACTCCCTATGGAAAGAAATCATCACTTGAATCGGCAACTTGCCAACCTAAGGCAGTCCTTTTTCGATCAGGTTTCTCTTTCTTCCATTTGCTTGCTTTCGTCCTCAATACACTGTCATGGTAATTTAGCATGTCTTAATAAAAGGTAAATTTAATAATATTTACTCCATTATTTTAGGTTATTGTTCATTGTTTATTAAATAAAGCTACTTGTAATTGTGCTTTAAGCAACCTAATCCTGTAAATATTTCTTATACGTTAATAGACATAACTTAAACTCTTTAATTAATTACTACTACTGTTTACCTAGTTGTTGCATGTATTCGTTCTTTTACTATAAGATATGTACAACACTCCTTGAGCCAAAGATCTATCGGAAACAACATCTCTATCTTCACAAAATATAGATAAGGTATGGTTCAAACTACACTCCCCATACCCCCTTTTAATTTATGAGAGTCTTTTGGGTTTGTTGTTGTCGTTGTTATATGTACATTGCGCAGTACTCTTCTCCTCATGCACTTATTGGCACGAGAATAGGATATTATTCTGGTTTAATTAAATGATTTTTTACGAACTATATATTGAAACAAAAATTATTACTATATGAGTTTGATATATCGTGGGTGCAGGGATATCTTGATGAGCAATTTATTCAGTTGGAAGAGCTACAAGATGATGCTAATCCTAACTTCGTAGAGGAAGTTGTTACTTTGTTTTATAAAGATTCTGCTCGCTTAATCCATAGCATTGACCAGGCATTGTAAGTTTTGTTTCATGTGTACTCCTTTAATTTTACGGAAAAGGATCTTTTGTGTCCCTCGATAATTAGTTATTAGTATCCTTCGTTATACTTTCCTTCATTATTAATCCGTACCGTTATCCATTTAATATTCTTGTCCCTATTACTGACGGACCCTTTTAGAGAGACACCTGGCGCAATCTTAAACAGCCTAACCATCTACCCATTTGGATCCCTTACTCGTTTACCCCTATTCCACCCGATCCAGCCCTGAACCCGAACAACACCCCGGAAACTGCTCGCCTCTCCTTTTCCTCCCCCTTTTTCTCCCTCTAGTATTCTTCTACTAATTTCTGATAGTAGAGGGATACATCTAGCCCTTTTTCGTTAATTTTATACACATTATGTACATCTTAATTCCTAGTCATAACAGATAGATCTATCAATAACTATCTAATTAGTTGGAGACTACATTCAAGAATGGCTGACTCGCATATGCAGGATTTTTTGTAAGTGGTGTCAACATTTATAAAAATGTGAAGAATAAATAATAGTATTAATTATTACATTAATATCTTTAGTCCAATTGTTGTGTTGAGTCTTAAATTAGAAAAGACCATGAGTTCAATTCTATCTATCTACAATTTTTAACAATAGAAGGTCTCTCAAATATTTGCCAAAAGAAATGTTCTAGTTGAGGATCGAACCTTTGGCCTCTTAAAGCAAAATTAGAAACTTAACCAGTATGCCAAGCAATAATATAAGTTTAAGTACTGTCATTTTCGTTAACTTATTATTTTTGTACAGTATTATTACATATATTTTGTAAAAATTCCTGACGAAGCGATGTCGCGTGACTCTACTTCGTTCCACGTGCATCTGCCTAGACTATAGATAATCATGTTTTTATTTTGATGCATTTCAGGGAGAAGAATCCTATTGATTTTGCAAAGCTAGATAGCCATATGCACCAGTTCAAGGGCAGTAGTTCAAGGTAATAAGTAATAACAACATAAGAATATACCCCACCGTTCATTTTTACTTGTCACGTTTTGACTTTTCACGCCCCTTAAGAAATAATAAATGAAATGCATAATTTATCATGATATCCATATTAATTGATGCATTTTTAATGGTTTTGAAAAAATGATTTGAAGTGAGTAATTAATGTTGTGGGTATAACAGAAAAAAAAAAATTGTCTTCTCTTGATATGCTAAAAGTGATAAGTAAAAATAAAAATTTATTTTTAGAATACTGGACAAGTAAAAGCGAACGGAGCGAGTATGTGACAAATTAAACTAGCTAGATACTTACTGAAACAGCCCGTTTCTTCAAGCTAGCCAAGAAGTACCAATAATTTTCTCTCGTCTCGCGCAGCATTGGAGCCAAGAAGGTCAAAATTGAATGCACGCAGTTCAGAGAATACTGCCGAGCAGGAAATGTTGATGGGTCCGTAATCTTTTTTTTTTATTTAATTTTTTATACTCCACATTATGTATAATTTGTTACACTATCAGTTTTATGTCTTGCAACATGTTATCCAGCGGAGGAGCTAAACTATAGCTTACGTTTAATTATGAACGACAGTTATTCCATCTCTTTTACTGTGTAACTTTTCATCAAATTCGAAAATTTGAAACTATTAAGGAATAAATAATTAAAAGTCAATTTTTGTGGCGCAAAGATGTCTTTACGCTTTATTTTTAGGTGGGCTGTCGGGCAATGAATGGATGCATGTTCATTCATTTGGGCTGGTTTTATTCTTATTCTTATTCTTAATTTTAATTCTTATCGGAAACAGTCTTTTTATTTCAGGGTAAGAGTAAGATTTGCATACATACCACTCCTCTTAAATCCTATTTGTGATATTATACTGAGTTATTTTTTTTATATTCTTAATCTTAATTATTACGTGACTGATTTCTTTCGTTTCTTTTTTTTTTTCTCCATGAATTAAAGCAGATGCAAGAGAACATTCCAGCAATTAAAGAGAGAATATGCACTACTCAAAAAGAAGCTAGAAGCTTATTTTCAGGTGGCCTAACTTTTTTGTTATAATGTCTCATTTCTACCTCAAATGACTTGCATCTTTAAATTAATTACCTTACATATCAAATATTTCGGTCATCAAAACTTGTGGTAAGTATTAATCAGAAGTCTCGCGTTTGAGTCTTGTGTATGAAATTTCTTCTGATAGAAAGTGCTTTACCCCAAAAATAGTATTTCCTTGCGAATCTTAATTAGTCGGGTCCCAAAGTGGTGCCGGACAATATCGGGTTGGGAAATTAAAATAAAATGTCGATCAAATTTATATGACTAATTCCAGTGTTACTTTGTGCAGTTTGCAAGACAAATTGGACCAATCGAGATGGCGAGTCGCCCAAATTAAAGTGTAACTCGTGAGGATATGATCTAACTTCTAAGTAACTGAATAGGACAAAGTGAGATCATTGAGAACAAACAGTAGTACAAAAGGTGCACGTACAATGCACCATTCCCTACTACCTTCTTAAACATAATAAAGGGAAGCATATGTTCTTGCATTAGAGTTTAAGTTGCATGCGCTGATTAATAATATCGTTGTATACATTAAGCATATAGAATGTGCCATTGGATACATGAAATGAAAACTTTTTCACATCTTTATTCACCTTTAATTTTTTCATTGATTTTCAACGCTATTGTTATTATTGTTATTCGAGCTCATTAAATTTCTAATTTTTTTATAATTAAAAAAAAAAAGTAAAAAAAGAGCTATAGGAACTTGCATAGTTGCATCATACATGTTTCCTCGTTTTACAGCAGAGATGGCCTTTTCCCCGTTGCATACACTACAAAATATCGAGAATTGAACATGCACTCGATATATGAGAAATATTAAAGAGTATCACTAGCCTGTAAGTCTTGTGGTGAATGAAACGAGAATTTTGAAAGTTTGATTAACATATTGAACATATACGGCATCTACGAATTCCTAATAAGTTATGGGCCTTGTGGGCAAAATTTGGAAAATCCGTGAGTTTATCAAAAGCCTTAGTTATAAATATTAGCACCGGGTAGTCAATAAATGTATATCATAATAATAAAATATATATCAAAATATCACAATTTTATTTTCTTTTTTTGTGTATATCAAAATATATATCACAACTTTATTTTATATTTCTGCATAATATAAAATTATGATTATAGTTATCTATAATTTATTATTGTCTCTACATCCAAGTGTATAACACAAAAATAATTATATTTTTTGTACATCACAGTGTATAACACATCGAATGACGTGTATACAAAAATGTATATCACAATTTTATTTTTCTTCTTTGTGTTAAAATGTAAAGAATTTATTTTCTTTCCTTGTATATCTCAATTTATAACCCATAATTCTTATAAATATACACAAATATATATATGTAGGTTTTTCATCTTTTACTAGTTTATTATCCGAACTTGTGGTCTTTCAAAGAAGGACGGAGGAGATGGGATGCAGCAAACAAGAGGGAGGGAGGGGGCAGCAAACGAGTGAGAGAAAATAAATAAAAGTTAGTTTTTTTAGGATTTAGATATATGATTGTCAATTATTTGGGACTGTCTGTGCAAAATCTAATATAAGGCTATAAATTTATCAATTCCTCTTATCTGTCATTCTGTTGTCAAATGGGGCCATTTTCCCTTATCATCATTGGAAAGCAAGGCCCAGATATCTCTTTGATATGGCCCATTTTGTAATAGTAAAAATGAGGTGAAAATGACATCATGTAGCCACTTTTAAGTATGTTGTTTAAAATATATTCACAATTAATAACATATTTAAAAATTAGCCAAATTGCTCAAGCTTCAAGACACAACATCTTAAAGTTTAAACCTCAGAGTTCAAATTTCACGATATCGTATTCTGAAGTTCAAAAATTGTATCCAAAAATTCGAATCTTATGTCCTGAATTTTAAATTAGCAGTTCAAAAATTCAGGACACAGTCCAGAATTTCAAATTAGCAGCTCAAAAATTTAGAACACTAAGTCCTGAATTTCAAATTAGCAGTCCAAAAATTCAAGATACTTAGTCCTCAAGTTTGGGTAAATTGACTAATCTTTAAATATAATATAAAATATGAATACATTTTAAACAACAGGCTTAAAAGTAACTACTGGTGCACTTCGCCCAAAAGTAAGGAATCTAGTTGCCCAAAAACTCTAGACTTAAGGTTTTTTGGGAACCAATTAAGATTTGTAATGGCTATCTCACAGTTATTAGGGTCGAAAGGATACATTGCTATTTCTTAATCCTTGCGGCCAGGGATAATGAGTCGGTTGGCTGTTAGAGTATAGCCTCTCTCGGGGTTAGCGATAAGAGTACACCGGCCCGTGTGGTAGCGGGCGAACTAAGGACGCTATATTTATAATAATAAAGAGAATCTATTCAAATTCATATTAGAAAATAGGATTATCAACTATACTTACTTGACTGGAAAAACCAGCCAATCTACTCTCACTAGCTGGTTTTATTCATTTCAGAGGTGAATTTTACAAGGCTTCGTTAAGGATAATCGTACATTTTTCAAAGATTAAACCTGAATGGATGCTATTATCATGTCTAAAAGTTATATGTGTAGGCTACTCTTAAGAGTCAAAGCGTTGAGATTTCTAAAATTCAAATGTAAGCTAATTAAATCAAAAGAGCCATAAGTTTGAGATTCCGAAAATCCAAGTGCAATCAATCGTTAATAACTATGTATTCGTATAACGCAATCTTGGTCATTACTTGTACAAGTATAATTGTCAACTACGAAAAAAAGGGTCAGTTGATTTTGTGGCTTTTTACAAATTTATTTTTTTATTTTAATGATCCTACTTTTCTTTTATTCATGAAAAATTTATTTTATATGTAAGAGATCTATCATTTACACATAACAAATTTAAAAGGTCATTTTCTAAATTTTAAATTGTAAAAGGGCATGATGTACAAATAGCACAGAAAAATTATCACTCTAGCATATCTATATTATTATTTTTTAACCAAATTATCTGATACGCATGAAAGTTAGAGTGAACAAAAAAAATTAAATGGATCCATTCTCGTGGAAGAAAGAAAATCAAGAAAAACTACAATATGACGAAATAAGAAAATCACCCCACTCACGTTTTATGCGTTATTTTTACGTACAAAAATACAAGTGATAACATCTAAAAGTTAAACTCCCTATAGTCTATTTTAATTAATTTTTGTTGTTTTTCCATGTATTAGGAATTCACCTTTTAACAATAAAATTGATTATATTAACTTTAATTTATTCATTGAAAATACAGCAAATACTCATATGTTCTTTACTCTAAGGGAATTTTGAAAAAAAAGAAATTAATTTCTTCTTGATATCTGAAAAATATTAAATATTATGGATCATAGCAAAAAAAATAAAGACCAAATTAATTAAAATAGACGGTGGGAATATGTTTAGTCAACTTTTGGGAGTCAAAGTGTAGAGATTTCAAAAATCCCAACTGCAGTCTAATTAAATCAAAGGAGTCATAAATTTGAGATTCATGAAATCCATTGTTAATAACCACGTAATCTTGGTCATTACTGTATAAGTAGAATTGTCAACTACAAATGAAAATGTTAATGCAATATTCGCATACAAATATTTTTTCATTTAACCAAATATATTATACGCAACAATAATAATATATTAAGTGTAATCTCATATGTATAGAGTATGAGAAAGATATAATGTATACGAACTTTATTTTTACTTTGTGTAGGTAAAAATGTTATTTTCGAAATATCTGATACGCATTATAAGAAAGTAGAGTCTTCAACTACCAAAAAGCGTGGAAGAAAATCACTGCATTATATTCGCATAAAACAATTTTTTTCATTTTATCAAATTATCAGATATGTATTTAAGGAGTGGTAAAAGCAATCAAATATACCCACTCAAGCAGAATAAAGAAAATCAAGAAGATCCACAAAAAGATAAAGAAGAGAAGTGGAAGGATTCACCTTATTCACGTTCTATTTATGTGTCATTATTACGCACAAAAAATAAATCTACATGCAAAATAACACGTAACTCATTGCAATGGAACACTTGTAATAGTTGAATGTTAACAAAAGCGACATTTTATGTTTTTGTTATAGTTTTTTGTTTTAAGGTAATCAGTTGTAAAATATTTCTCCTATTTTAGGAATTCAAATTTGACCCCATCTTATTTATGATTTCAAAAAAAAAAAAAAGCGGATTAATATAATATTCTGAAAGTTTATACGCCGGAGCTCTATAATCCAACATATTATGCTGAAACTTTTCGTGTATCAGTAAAATAATGATTATTTTTCAATAAGTTTATAAATGCTGGCTATTTTTCGATTACCAATCTGAAAAACTGATTAGACCGTGCTATTTTTACCATTTTGCAACAGGAAAAGAGGAATCTAGTAGCCCAAAAACTCTAGACTTAGGGTTTTGGCACCTTGTGAAGTTTCTAAGTTTCATTCTGAAGTGATTTTTACAAGGCTCCTTTAAGAATAATGTACAATTGTGAAAGAAAAACCTGAATGTATGCTATTATTATGACTAATAAGTTATATGTTTAGGCCACTCTGAGGAGTCAAAGTGTTGAGTTTTCTAAAATCCAAATGTAAGCTATTCAAATCAAAGAGTCATAAATTTGAGATCCTGGAAATCCAAGTGCAATTCATCGTATAAGTTGTAACTACATAAAACGCAATCTTGGCCATTACCCGTACAAGTACAATTTTCAACTACGAAAAAATATCACTACAAAATATTTGAATTTAATTTTTTTAATTTTATTCTTACCAAATTATCCGATACACATGAAAGGGAAATTTAAAAAAGAAATCAAATGGATCCACTCTTGGGGAAGAAATAAAATCAAGAAGAACCACAAAATAACGAAATAAGAAAATCACGCCGATTCACTTTTTTGTGTGTTATATATTACAAACACAAAAATGGAAGAGATAACGGTCTAAGAGTTATATTTTTAGTCAACTTTTAGGACAAAGTGCTATTTTTAAAATCCAAATGCAATATAATTAAATCAAAGGAGTCATAAAATTTAAGATCATGAAATCCAAGTGCAATCCAATGTTAATAACTTCGTAATCTTGGTCATTACTATACAAGTAGAATTGTCAACTACGAAAAAAATTATTACTGTAATATTTCATATAAACTTTTTTTCATTCAACCTCTTTATTTGATACGTATTATAAAAAGGATGAAAAAGGAAAAAGAAATCAATGCGCTCTCTCATAGAAGAAAGAAAATTAGAAAAATTACAAAATAGTCTAAATTACAAAAGGGTAAACCTGTAATATATAAAATCTTTTTTGTTTATAAATAATTTTGTTGTAAAAAAATCAATTTAAGGGGAGCAAGTGTAGTATCTCAAACTACATGGGAGGTAAGTGCTATGTATGCAAACATGGAGGGATGTTTATGCACTAATTACTCATTCAACTATAGCAATTAAAATGGTGCCATTTTTAAAATCCAAATGCAATCCAATTAAAATACCTGAAATCCAAGTGCAATTTATCATTAATTACTACTCCCTCCTGTCCAAAATAAGTGATTTTTTTATTTTCTTTTTGTGGTCCAAAATAAATAATTTTTTAAAATTTTAAGAATTAATTAATTAATTTTTCCTACATTGCCCTTGGAGTAAATAGTGTTGGAATATGTGTTAGGAGTGTTTATGTGAAGAGATAGTAAATGTTAATATGATCAATTGCATTACTAATTAATGTTAAAAGGTGAATTTCTTAATTTGTGTGAAAACAGTTAAAAAATCACTTATTGTGGATCAAAGGAGTACTATTTATTCTTTCCGTCCCGTTCAACAATTGCATTAGCTATTTCCGTATCCATTAAAAAATAATAAATACAAGGTATATTTTTCACTAAGTTACTCCTATTAAATATTTTTGAAAATTGAGTTGTATTAAAAAGAACTATTACTTCTCTAATATTGAGAGTAAGTTAGAAATAATTAATAAATTTAATCTTGAACTCCTAAAGTAATAATTATTTTGGGATAATTTTTTGAGCTAAAGTGAAAGTTAAAATGAATGGACGGAGTAAATCAACTGCATAAGTAGAGTCTTCAACTTCTCAAAAAGCGAGAGAAATAATCATTGTATTATTGGTGTGTTTAGTACGACGGAAAATATTTTTACTTTTTCATTTTTGGTTAGCTTAAATATTTTGAAAAATATTTTCTCATGAACTCATTTTCTTTCAATTGAAGGAAAATATTTTCCCTATCAAGAGAAGGGAAAATATTTTCCAAAACTCTTTTTTCAACCTTTCCCACCCTGTTCCACATCCCCACCAACCCACCCCCACTCCCACCGCATCCCAACCTCCATCCCACCCTTCGCCCTTACACTAAATAAAAAAAATAGTACTTTCTTTTCACGTTATAGATAGATTCTTTTTCTTTTCAACAAATGAGTATTTTATGTTCATGATACAATTTTTTTTGTAATAAAAAATGTATTTTATTTTCATGAAGTAGAAAAAGCATTTTTTTTCATTTCAACAAAATGAGTATTTTCTTTTCATGATGTAGAAAAAAGTTTTTGTTTCATTTTGACGCAGAAAAGGTATTTTATTTTATTTCAATAAAATGATTACTTTATTTCATATTGTAGAAAGAGTACTTTCTTTTTCAACAAAAAAAAGAGTATTTTTTTTTTAGTTATAGATCATAAATTTCAATGTTGTTTTGCGTAAAAAAGTAAAGCAGCATATTAGTTCCTTTGGATTTGTGTGAATTTTTAGAAGAATAATTAAATTGTTGAAGAAAATAGAGTCCTAAAATTATTGGGTAATTGGGAGGGG